>JAQBSW010005904.1:0-53254 GCA_029291075.1 Eudiplozoon nipponicum
AGAAAAGAGTAGGATTGGTTGCTCTACCGTAAAATATCTTGGACACACCATTTCCAAGGATGGAATCAAGCCCTTGGAAGACAAGGTACAAGCAATCAAGGATGTGCCAGAACCTAGAACTGTACGCCAGTTGCGTAGATTTTTGGGCATGATTAGCTACTATCGTCGGTTCATACCAGGTTTAGCTGGAATTTTGGGGTCGCTAACTCGACATTTAGTTCGTGAACGAAGCACGATCAAGAAGTCCTGGCCTATTAATTTTAGCCAAGACGACAAGGAAAAATTCCAGAGGGCCAAAGATCTGTTAAGCCAAATAACCACATTAGCACCTGTGGATTGGACTAAGCCGTTTGAGCTGGTCACAGATGCTTCTGATGTAGCCATAGGAGCAGTGTTACATCAACGGGAAAATGGTATAGTCAAGCCGATTGGATTCTATAGTCGGAAACTCCAAGATCGCGAGAAGCGATATGATACGCTTGGAAAGGAGTTACTAGCAGTTTATTCTGCAGTGTTGCATTTTGAGCACTACCTAGATGGACATCAGTTTATGATATTAACTGATCATAAACCGTTGTTGAGTATCCTTGGGAAAGCAAATAGGCTAAATTATTCTCGGCGGGTGAATTCACAAATAACCCGACTCGCAGAATTTGATTTTACCATTAGTCATATCTCAGGAAAAGATAATGTGGTGGCAGATACTCTCAGTAGACCAGACGTATCAGATGAAGATATGATTCGTTCAGAGTCACTCGTATGCTCTATTGTATCTTCTAATGATTTTGTCCAGCAATTGATGGAAGCACAAGGTCTTGATCCTTTAGTAGCTGTGTTGGAAAAGAATCCTACATATACCTGCAGGAAGATTGGAGATAAGTGGTTATTATGTGAAATCTCCAGGAGCCAACCTAGACCTTATGTACCGTTAGAATTAAGGTATAAGGTAATTCAGCAGCTACATGAATTCAGTCATCCTTCCATTAAGGCAACTATCAGGATGGTCACTGATAGATATGTATGGCCAAAGATGTCGAAAGACATAAGAGCCTGGGTAAGGACATGTGCCCGGTGTCAAACTTGTAAAGTTTGGCGTCATACCAAAACTGAAATTAAAACGATTGGTATACCAGCGGGTTGTTTCATGCATGTTCATATTGATATAGTAGAAATGCCTGAGATTTCTGGCCAAAAGTATTTACTCACGATGGTCGATCGGTTCAATCGTCAGTTTGAGGTAGCAATCCTGAAGAACATGGCAGCTCAAGAGGTCTTACTTATGTTCTTGCATAATTGGGTGTCGCGATATGGTGTACCGGTAAGGGTAACTACTGATCGTGGTAGTCAGTTTATATCTGAACTGTTTATCAGATCATTGAATACAATGGGGATAGAAGTAAGACACACATGTGCTTATAATCCCAGAGCTAATGGGATTGTTGAGAGACTGCACAGGGAGCTGAAGGCTGCATTACGCTGCACCGGTGGATCCAGTTGGATACATGATTTTTCCATAGTTTTGTTGGCAATGCGAAACAGATACAGAGTTCAGTTAGGGACATCCATAGCAGAACTTGTTTATAGAGAGCCATTGAGGTTACCTGGAGATCTTCTAATAGAAGCTACAAGTTGTCTCGATTGGGCCTCTAGTTCAGTAGATTGGTTTGTTGGAGCATTGAGAGATAAAATGAGTCGTTAAGCTCCAACCAAAACTAGAAGTCTAAAGTCCAAATGCTATGTATCTTCAGATTTAAAGCTAGCATCGCATGTATATATAACTAACGAAAACAGACAGAATTGTCTGACTCCATTCTATAAAGGGCCATTTAAAGTCAATCATATGACTGAGAAAAATGCGTTTATATAAGTAAATGGCACTGTAGAATGTGTAACACTAGATCGCTGTATTCCACAGTTTATTTGGACGGAGGAGGAGACTGAGGAACAGTATTCACCGAAGTACCCAGAAGTTGAGGCGAGATGTGACTCAGAAATTGGTGAGAAAAACGAAGAGTCGAATAAATATGGTAAAGAAGTAAAGATTAAAACCAAGACAACTGAGAATAAAGAACAATGCAATATGAATATGAAATCTGGTGAAGTACCAGCACAACTTGTTGAAACTCGGTCTGGAAGAGTCATCAAGAAACCGAAGAATGAAGACTACATCATGTATGGTTAATCATCTTAAACATGAGGGTGTATGTAGAGGTTAAATTAATTATTGGACACCAATTAACCTCTCATATAAAAATAAATCAATTTTTATTTTTGGACATTTGATGTTATCGCTGGTTTCGTAAAACAATATTGTAATTTTTGAAAAATATTGTAATTTTTTTTGGAAGTTCTTTTGTTCATATTGTCGAAGTTTTGGACTTGTCTTGTCGAAGGAAAATGAGAGAGTTTTTGAACTGAGTTGCTGAATTGCACAAGCGGGACACTGCGTGGTTCCATCTCCGACTCTTTGTGAATAAAACATTATAATCTTCTTGTCGATTTGATCTTTTTAATTATCAGCGAAAAGAACCACAAATTTGCTTTGGGTATTTAACGTAAATATTTGTTTTAAGGTCTCAATCATTCCAATTCAGTATCCTGTGGATATCAGCGTATCCGGGTAAGCTTACTTATTTAATATAATATATAAATTGCAAGTAATTTAATAATATCATGTCTGGTTTATTAAATACTGAGGATACAGAGCAGTTGGCTAGTGGACTTAAGGATTGTAGCTTAAGAGATAGTTCAGAGGAACTTAAGTGTTCCAAGATAGATGATCATTCCGCATATATGGATTTTCCGGGCCTGGCATCCAAGAGACCCCTTTATGGTAGTGACCTAAGGGCCTCTATAGCCTGGATGACATTCACCGGGATGCATTCACATTTTATTCGATTATGGATGTCCAGAGGTATTTCTAGGCACTGGCTCTTTGTT
Source organism: Eudiplozoon nipponicum (assembly GCA_029291075.1). NCBI lineage: Eukaryota > Metazoa > Platyhelminthes > Monogenea > Mazocraeidea > Diplozoidae > Eudiplozoon > Eudiplozoon nipponicum. The sequence continues at coordinate 2,941 of JAQBSW010005904.1, forward strand.
CTTATGTTTGTGAGCTTTTGGTCCTTTGAGCAGATGCGCGTGAAAAAGTAGAATTGACGATTCAGGATGTTTTAGATTCGGTTTTGAATGACTTGATTAGTCATGATGAGTCTGTGGCAACACCGAGATGGAGTCACACGAAGAAATCCGATTAATAAATGATCGTCTACGAATGACTGTATGCGTTGCAACAAGATTAACGTGATTGAAAACTGGCCGAATTAATGATACAGCGTGGAAAACACAAGCAGAATAGGCGCCGTAGAAAGTCGTTGCTGCAAAGAAGGCGAAAGCAATCACAGGTAGCGAGCAGAGCAAATTAACGACACAAAATAATTGCCAACATATTGCGTAAATTAAATTCAATTTGATTTACGTTGCACCAAGGAGAAAAAAGCGAATCTTGCCGTTAACCAATAGTGTGCAAGTAGACGTATATTACTATGGCATGGCTATTTAAGCACGAAAAATTAACCATGCAGTTCAGTTGTCGCGTTTGCTTTCTGCTTTGCGTTACGTGTGCGTGCTGTCGGCTGTCATCACCTACGCTGGTTATTGGATTGTCTTCACCAACAATTGGCAACATCAGTTACACCAATCTTGTTGCTGTACAACTAGCGAGATGAGCCAAATAATGCAGAACTTCAACGAAGTTTTCCACATCGAGATACAACGCAACAACAGAAGGAACCACAGCCAGAGTCAACCCAAGGCTCTAGGACATCTTCACACTGAAGGATCTTTCTCGGCATTTGCCGCAGAACGCACGACCGGCCTTCTTAAGGGTCCCGTATCAGTACAATAACTCTCTATATATGGCACTTTAACCGAGTTTGTAACGTCGTACGGCATTTACTTGAACCTGGGGGTTTACAAAATTGGCGACCGCGCCAGGATATTGAGTATTGTACTGTTTTTTTGGTATAATTAAAATTGACTTTATTTTCATTTATTTGGGATAAGAATAGATTAACATTTTCGTTTACGTCTTCCTTACTCTGGTCGTGGTCTTCGGGGAATTTTTTTGGGTATACATGTTCTCTCTAAAGTCGTGGTCTTCTGGGAATTTTGTTGAGTATATGTGTTCTCTCTAAACTCGTGGATTTCTGGTGAATTTTTTTGGGTATATGCTCTATTCAACTTTCCTACGTACAAAACTGCACCGTACGTTCTAGACAAGCTCAATTGCGGAAAATTTCAATTTTTGGAAGCAGTTACTGTGACGTGTTTTGTGAAGGAACTAATTCATCTGTGTTCTGCGCTCATTCAACTGTGGAAGCTGTTTGTGGGTAAGCGTTTCGTTAAAGTATATTTATACATTTTCATATTGCTTATAAATTTATGCTTTTAAGATCCCGTAAGATTGTTAGAATGTCAGGTCCAATTTTAGATATTGATGTTCCTGTTTGGGATGGAGATAGTGAACTATTCTTTATGCGCGTAGACTCCGCTTTCTCCCCGTTTCCTGATTATGACAGTCATCAAAAACTGTCGAAGATTTTTGCTAAACTACCTTCTGAATTGCAGCGACGGATTTATCCTAAGCTTGAGGCCATTAGGAAGCTACCTAATCCCATTTTGGGCCTACAAAACGAAGTAGAATCCTTGCTTGGGCCCACAGAAACTGAGCAGATAATAAATAAATATGCGCAGTTAGACATGCCAAACCTTGGCCCCATCGAAATTTTGAGGGAATTACGGAAACGTTGGTATAAAACCAATATTTCTGACCATGAGGCTAAGGTTGTTTTTATTAACAATCTTCCACAAGCATTAAAACTATTTGCCAGACAACTTCCCAACACTCTCTCTATAGATGACTTATCTGAGAGATGTGAGTTAGAATATAGGGTTTAGGAACTGAATCCGTCTTCCTTTTGTCAACCCCCGCAAGATGATAGGCTCTCCTCTTTAGAGAGGACAGTAGCGAACATGGCTAAAGTTCTAGAAGGATTGGCCATAACGAAATCCGAGCTAAATCAAGTGAATGCTCGACCCAAATTCATGCACAAAAGCCATTAAAACGGTAGGCGGCGATCGAGATCCCCGCAATCCTTTAACAGATATGCCCCAAAAACTGGTGTTATAACCGCCAGAAGTTTTTTTTATTCATGCCAAGTCTGTCTTTGTCGTTCCGAAGAATTTCCGAATGAGTGCCAATTTCCACATTTGGCGGAAAGAACAACAGACCACAGGCGCAAGGATGCATCAGGATCGGGAAACGTTTGGCGCAGGAAGTAGAAAACCGTACTTTCTGCGCATCAACGGCATCAACGGCGCCACAGGGAAGAAACCAATTACGATCCGATATCCCTGTCGACTCTTTTCGTCCACGCCGAATTTTTCGCATATAGAGCCAAACGGACAACGCCGGTCGCAATTACCAGCCTACTTGTTTGCATGACCCGGCCAAATAGCCCAACTATCTTCTGCACCTTCTTGATTTCAAAACAGGCGAAGAATTCATCGTAGACACAGGTGCAGCAGTCTCAGTTCTCAAGGGTGATTCAATGGCCGAGATGTCGTTAGGCGTTCTTCTCGCAGCAGTTACAGGTGAGCCAAGACCAACTTATGGCTGCTGGTACCGCACACTTAACATAGGTCTACGACGTGAATTTTCTCATAACTTCATCATTGCCAAGTTCTCACATAATATAATAGGCCTTGATTTACATCTGAATTTTTGGCTCATTGTTGATCTTGCTAATCTTACTACTTTTACTTTACTGCGGCTGACTCCTTTTAGAGGATAAGCCGGCTCCATTGATATCCCGGATTAAGCCTCTCCATGCCGGGCGGTTGTCAGCCATTTCATCCACGACGCAGTGCGCCATTTTATCAGCATCATTGGCAGTAGCAGATTTGTTGTTTTCACAGATCATGCACCACTAGTTAGCGCACTTCGAAACGCAACTTCATCTATCGCCAAGTACCCTGCCAGAGTGGAAAGACAGCTTTCTCGTCTAAGCGAATGGCAATTTGACGTCTTTCACGTCAAGGGCAAACAGAACTTCATTGCAGATGCCCTGTCCAGGCCAGACGTCTCTCTACAACCACCTTCGCCGTCACCATTCACTGTCAACTCCGTGGCACTCAGTGAACCTGCACTAACGCCAACTCTCCTGCAAACTGAACAACGCGGTGACATTCACATTCAAAGATCAATAGCCCGTCACCCAACCAAGTTCAAATGCCGTCTGTGGGAAGGCTTACCAATTGTTTACTTCACGGGTACGCAGCCCAACAAGCCAGTTCTGCCGACCAGCCTTCAGAGAAAAGTTTTCGACTCAATTCACTCAATTTCTCACCCTGGAAGCCAAGCGACTGTCCGACTTCTCACAGATCCTTTCTAGGGTCACAAACTTAGGCAGAACGTTAAAAGATGGGTCTCCGAGTGTGCTTCTTGTCAGAAAAAGAAGATCACACGGCACACTCGTTCTAAGTTGCAACATTTTCGAACTACTTCTCGCCTAGCCATCGTCCACATCGACATAGTTCATCTGACAAAGGTTCAAGGTTTCAGCTACCTTCTAACTATGATTGATAGATTTACACGGTGGCCTGCGGCATTACCTCTTGTCACCATTTCGGCAGACGAAGTAATTAAAGGTTTTATTTCTGCATGAATATCCAATTATGGTGTTCCCAATGAGGTCATCAAGGACAGAGGCACTTGCTTCTCATCTGATCGTTTCAAAACCACCTTGCGGTACATGGGATGCATCTTACGCCAGACGACTGCCTACCATCCCCAAGCTAACGGTATGGTAGAGAGAATGCATAGGGAACTCAAAGCTGCTTTAGCATCCTCGTCCATTAATGGCAACTGGGTCGATGCACTACCTTTAGTTCTGCTTGCCATGCGTTCCCGTACTCGTGAATCCATTAAAACGTCTGCGTCACAACTCTTGTATGGCATGGATCTACGCCTGCCTAGTCAGCTCCCACGTCTACTACCCGCACAGGATGACCCACAAGACGAAGCTACCCGCCTTCGACTTCATTTCGGTAACATGTCTGAACAGCAGCCGAGACATACGCCTCGTCCAGTCTTCGTTCACCCACAGCTCCACAGCTGCAAGAGAGTACTCGTTCGCAACGACAATGCTGTTGCACCACTACAACCAAAGTATCGCGGTCCTTACCCGATTTTGCTCAGACAACCAAAATACTTCATTATTATGCAAGGCGCTACACCGACATCAGTAAGCATAGACAGGTTGAAACCGTTTATCGAACCCCTGATCCTGAGAGCGTTCAACCTTCTACACACGTCTCAGGCTCCGTCTGCCCACAATCTCAATAGCCTGCTTTGTATAACGCGTAATTGATTTTTTTTAACATTAACATTACGTATCAAAATTTTTTAACCTTACGTTATTTTTCGTATTTGTCTCACGTGGCATAACCAGCTGTTCTTAGCTAACAATTGTGTAGCATTTTTGAACAGTTCTTTGATATTATGCCATCTCTGAGGCAATGTTCGTGTACATATTTTTATGCAGTTACCTTTGATTTTAATGTATATATTTTTACATTATAATGTATTTCTTACACATGCCTATTTTGGTATGACCAGCTACTTGGAGCTAACGCTTTCGTGTAGCAACATTAAGTAGTTATCAGCTTCACATCATGGTACTGGCCACTTTCAATGCATATCTCAACTTCATCAATTGCACAAAGACTACTCTACAAATATCATGACCACAACGTCGTGCACACACTCTAGCACCTTTCAACGTATACAAACACATTGACGACAATACAGCCTGCCTAGGTTTTAACTCAAACCTGGCAACTTCAGAGGCAATTTACCTCGAAATCTTCACGCTGCGGCTCCCAAAACTTACACTGCTCTATTTTGCCTCACGCGGTATGACCGACCACTAGAGCTAACAATTTGTGTATCATTTCCTATTGGTTACTTGGCATCATATCATTGTTGAACCAACCAACAAGCATACTTAAGCCTAGCTTTTATGGTACATTACTTTTTTGCTTAATTTGGTTCGAACTCTGCCATGCATTTCTTATCTAGCCTCGCAGAGAGGAATTTTTTTTCAGAGAGGAAAGTGTTGTAACAACACAAATAATTGCCGACATATTGCGTAAATTAAATTCAATTTGATTTACGTTGCACCAATGAGAAAAAAGCCAAACTTGCCGTTAACCAATAGTGTACAAGTAGACGTATATTACTATGGCATGGCTATTTAAGCACGGAAAATTTACCATGCAGTTCAGTTGTTGCGTTTGCCTTCTGCTTTGCATTACGTGTGCGTGCTGTCGGCTGTCATCAGCTACGCTGGTTATTGGATTGTCTTCACCAACAATTGGCAACATCAGTTACACCAATCTTGTTGCTGTACAACCAGCGAGACGAGCTAATTAATTCAAAACTTCAATGACGTTTCCACATCGAGATTACAAAGCAACAACAGAAGGAACCACAGCCCAAGTCAACCAAAGGCTCCAGGACATCTTCACACTGAAGAATCATTCTCGGCATTTGCCGGAGAACGCACGACCGGCCCTTTTAAGGGCCCCCTATCAGTACAATAACTCTATATCTATGGCACTTTAACCGAGTTGTTTAACGTCGTACGGCATTTACTTGAATCTGGGGTGGTTGCATAATTTAACGCTAACACTATAACTCAAAATTGACAAACTATCACAAACACATTATTTTTTGCATATCCCCTATAACGTTCCGCTTAACTTGCTGTGCAACCTTACTTATAAAACAAAATAAGGATATTTTGGGGACCCTTAATAAAGCCTGGATGACATTCACCGGGATGCATTCACATTTTATTCGATTATGGATGTCCAGAGGTACTTCTAGGCACTGGCTCTTTGTTCTTATGTGTGTGGGCTGTTGATCCATTGAGCAGATGCACGTGAACAAGTAGAATTGACGAATCAGTATGTTTTAGATTCGGTTTCGAATGACTTGATTAGTCATGATGAGTCTGTGTTAACACCAAAATGGAAGTCACACGAAGAAATCTGATTCATATATGATCGTTCACGAATGACTGTATGCGTTGCAACAAGATTAACGTGACTGAAAACTGGCCGAATTAATGAAACAGCGTGGAAAACACGAGCAGAATAGGCGGCGTAGAAAGTCGTTTCTGCAGAGAAGGCGAAAGCAATCACAGGTAGCGAGCAGAGCAGAATGTATTGCGTGGAATATGCATCGCGCTTATATAAATGCAAAGTCGTACGTAATAGATCAAGGGATGGTTCCGCGTTCTCATTGATCCAACGTATAAAATTGTGAATTTTTTACCATGAAATGTCGGTGAATTAATTTTGGCTTTCAGTCTGAGGTATAAGCAAAATTATATTGCAGAAAGAATTTAAATTATTTCACAAAATACGCAATTTAATAAAATGATATTGGACGACAAAGAACGCGCGTATGCAATAAACTAATCACTTGCGACCTGCAACTTTATCAGTACATTGCATTTCAAACACAAGATATTATGCTAAATGTTCCTTGAAGGATGTTTTTATTTGCGAACCTGGATTAATTGAAATAAACTGATCTGCGTTTTGATCTGCGAGATATTTTGACCTCATTCTTATCTGTAGTTTTTGTTTTCTTATAATGTGCTGATTAGCTATGCCGGATTCTTATTTGCGTTTATACGCGCGCTGTTTTACTTACTATGTTCGCCTTCAGAAACGTCAAACATTTGTTCCTATACATTATTGCAACAATTTTATTTTTATAAGGAATATTATAGAATGTAATATATCTGTTTTGGATCAAACCACACATGTTCCTTTACAAAGATTACAATACCAGAATATGTACAATAGATATGTAATGGCTCAAATTAATTCGTCAAACTTTTGTCAAACTAAATTCAAAATTAATTACGCTAGACCAACTAGAACGCGTGCTTACCGTTGAATTGTAACACGCGGCTCCGCGTAACAACCCAAAGAAGTCAAATTTTGAAAAATATATTTTTTTTTGTTTAAGGTCATATACGCTAATTCTGGTTTACACAATATTTCTCGTAACTGTGATTTTAGCAACAATCTCTGTTAGTTTCAAGCAGTTTTAATCGAGATTTCGTGAACTGCAAATTTAATTGTAATTAATAGTGTTTTGTTTAATAATAATAGACACTCGCGCGAAATACGCAGGTAACATGCAGTGGATTTATGTGACTTAACGCTCAAAGCCAGGATTTATATATTTTGCCTGCCTTAACCATTTTTACATAACCACTAACAGTTCAGTTAGGACTCTCTTGATTTAAATTCTATGCATTTCTCGATCATTTTTCTGAAACCCTACAGTTCAGTGGATTTATGTGATTTAGCACTCAAAACCTAGCATACAGTGGATTATTGTAACAACGGGAAACTTAGAATTATATTTTGTGCTGATTGTGAATACTTTTATACGATCTTTATCTTTACTTTGAAACATTGTGTTCAATAAAACAATGATATTTGTCTGAGCTTTCTCACATCACCCTTCGGGAAAGGGCCAGGGATTAATCATGAACACGGATCGTAATAACAGCTACCAGGTATTAGGTAGGAGGGCATAACCTTACTAAATAGACAACTAGCCCGCAGAACCTCTTACATAAAATACAAAACCTCCTACAGAACATCTAAATGCGAATTCAAATCTATATAATCTCTTTGCATTTCCACGCAACACATTCTGCTCGGTTCGCTACCTATGATTGCTTTGGCTTTCTCTGCTGCACTGAATATCTACGCCGGCTTTTCTACTTTAGTTTATCGCGCTGTGTCACTTATTCGGCTAGTCATCAGTCACACCAAACTTCTTGTTGCTACACATTCAGTTATTCGTAATCAATCATCTATTAATTGGATTTCTACGGTGTTACGGCTGTTCTTCAGCAATGTCAAACAAGGCCTTTGAACTGTACATAACACATCCTTCTTCGTCTATATGCTCAAAAGATTACCAGCCTACGAACAGTACAAAAAGAGTGATTGTTTAGAAGGATTTCTGAACATCCACACACAGATAGTACATTGAAACTCGCACGGAATTTGACAGTGAATTTCTTCCTAGTCTTATTGAATGCCACAAGCCGTAATTTCTCCCGCCGGAACCTAGTTTTGTCTATTTAGTTACATTGTACAGCACTCTAGCTTGTGTATTAGAAATAAAGGATATCACAAAAGTATGCACCTTCAGTCATATATATATATATATATATATATGACATATATATATATATATATATATATATATATATATATATATATGACATATATATATATTGCTATTCATCTGTTGAAGAGCAACAGTCGGTTTAATGATTTAGATTATTGAATTGAAATCTGTATTTTATTTTATTTCTGGTTTGATTTCACCATTATGAAAGTTCTTGCACTTAGAGTTCTTATCCATATATTTTTGGATTTATTTGTTAGCTGGATTTTCTATATTCTTATCTTGCACTAACCGCCTAACATTCAAATATCATAGAATATTAAGGACATTCTACAATCATAGACCAAATACTGCCATCAGCATCTACCGCGCCATTCATAACCGAGCCGTTATTATCTTACGAAAGTGTCTGATGGCACGGGTTTTCTTGGGGCCTTACCTTGGAAAACTTTATTTTTCCAACTTGCAGCTACACCTGTTACACCAGGTCAATATCATTCTCAATGGAGTAGCGAGAAAAAATTTTATGTGCAGCAACCGCAATTTATTTTTTGAACTCTCGTTCTCTACTCTCGAAATATGAACTGGCCTCTCATTTGATAGAGCATTTAGGAGACATCTTTCCTCGTTTAAAAGATATCAATTATGTCAAGTTTCAATGACTTTGCGTTGTCCTCTTACAAAAACGAAAAGCTTGAATTATTCAAAATATAATTCCCATTGATACCGGCTTGAAAATTTGAGTTTAAGCGAGATTTCACACTGTTACAACGGACATCTGAGCAAGCACAATTATTTCTGTCAGTGACCTTGATAATTCCGAAACCAGAGACACTTATCCTGGATAGAGTAATCTTTCAAAAATCCACTCCATAATTTGAAACCTCCTTGGTGACCATATTGTGCTGAGGCCCTCCCGCATTTAAAGGCTCTCACTAACAGCTAACACGAATCCACAACATAAACCGAACTAATCCAAGTTCTACCACAATGTCGCGATTGTGCTCGTCGTTTAACAAAATACACGAACGTACCCATTTTCTATTTTTTAGTTCTAGTCTAAAGCTCACACGTCCAGCCATCATCATGACCAGTGCAGTGGTCGATAAACCGTCGACTTTGTTATTAAACTTGATTCACTCTATCGTTACTTTGTTTAGATTTACGAATCTCGTGCCCAAGAATAGTCGTAACACTCGAACGGTGGTTGGAGGCTGTATATCTTGAATGACACAATCCCTAGCAGGTAGAGGTTTCATGCCTTTTCCGCAAATTTAATGACTGAGGAATTCAATTCATTTTTGTGCTAAAACACATTTGTTGTCATGAACCCGGAGGCCATAATCTGCTAGACGTGCGAGTAGAATTTCTATATGCTGCATATGTTCGGAAATTGAGTTGGAGAATACCAGAATGTTGTCTAAGTAGAGAATTACAAGTGGTAGACCATTTAGTATTTCGTCCGTAACGCGTTGAAATGTTTGAGATGCGTTCTTAAGACCGAAAGGCATATAATGACATTCGTGAGTGCCACCTCCTGTGAATCTGAGTGCAGTATAGGATACGGAGTCTTTGTCCATCGGTACTTGATAGTAGGCTTGTTTTCTCCACCTATGTTGGATGGTCCACGTACTTGGATGTCTTCCGTATTTATTATTAGCGTATCGTCTAGACGAGCCTTAATTATGCCTAATTCTGCAGTTAAAGTATTCATTTGAGAAGTCAATGCCTGAATCAACGTTTCCAACCCATCAGAAGCCATTTTAAATTTACAACAAATGCTTTATTTTTACTCAATTATATATAGAATTTTGCTCGCACAACGAGCATCGATTTAATAAAACAAATTTACACATTAATTAATTTATGTTCACTTCAGCTCTAAGTCTGCTTTTCTCATTGGGCTGACTGCTTCATTCTTATACGGACGCTTCTGCGAGGAATTTCTGTTGAAATACTGTCTGCCCTAGATAAGACCCTTTGTTCATTATTTGTCTTAAAGGTGGCCATTGCCACATCTTCCCCCCCCTCAGGAATCGGCTTTCGCACTCTGCTTAAACGATCCAGTGCCACAGCTCGTGGTCCATCGGGCAGGCTAACAAAAACAGTATTGTGCTCTGCGTCCACCCTCTCCACGCGATACGGCCCATCATTGACAGCCTGCAGTGCCATGGGCTCGACCTTTGCTACCATTACATAGTCGCCGACCTTTAGGCGAGTGCGTGTCGGTTGCCTTGCATAGCCTTGTCGCTGTGTGGCGCCTACATATTCAGTTAACTGTTTTAGTCGTTCCTGAATATCCGCTATGGTGCAGCGCTCATGGGATCCTTGGATTACCGGTTCACCTGGCAGTCTTATGTGTCCTTTATAGACCATGGTCGTTGGAGCGAATCCTGTAGCTGTTGAGACAGTAAAGCGCATGGCCCGCTCGACCAAATGTAATTTGTCTCTCCACGTTCCCGGGCTCTCGTGGCACCAGCATCGCAGTACCTCTTTCATCGTCCTATGTGCGCGCTCAGCTGTCGCATTGGTTTGCGGGTGATAAGTGGCTGTGCGGGAATGCTTTATGTCAAGGTCTTTGCACCACTGATTAAATTCTTTCGACTCAAACTGTGCGCCTTGATCGGTAACAATAACTTGTGGTGCACCGAATCGACTGAGCCATCGCTCTTCTAAGCACGTTATAATCTTTTCTGTTGTGATCTTCTTCAGTGGTACAAACTCGACCCATCGGGTAAACTTATCGACCATGGAAAACACATAGGACACGCCGCCGCGAGCTACCGGCAGTGGACCTACCAGGTCGATATGCAGAAACTCGTTCCGTGCAGTGGCATTGAAAGCAATCGGAGTGACTTTTTCTCGTTTTTGTGGTTTACAACGTTGGCATGTAGTGCACTGTTGACAATAGCTACGAATTTCTTTGGACATGCCAGGCCAATACAATCGTGACTGCAATGTCTCAATGAGCCGCCCAGCGCCGGGATGTCCTAACGTTTCATGCCAAAAGGCCATTAATTCTGTTCTTATAGATTCTGGCACAAACCATTGCACTGTTTGTCCTTCTTTCCGCACCAACAGGCCGTTCTGTAGACTCAACGTTTTATATGGTGCAGACACCCCTGTGCCGTTTTTTAATTGATTAACTATTTCCTGACATGTAGCATCTCTACCCTGTTCTTCAGAGACTTTTATAAGCGGCGAAACCCGCACAGCGGAAATTCTGCTGAGCGCATCGGCCGCCGCATTCTCGATTCCTGCTCTATGATGAATTGATATATGGTACTCTTCTAGTTCTTCAATGGCTCGATGTACACGTTTCTTCTCAATACATAGTGATCTCCAATGCACTAGCGCTTTGTGGTCAGTAAAGACGTCCACGTGTCCCCCGATGACAAAATATCTAAACTTCCGCAGCGCCCATTGTACGGCAAGTAATTCTTTTTCTGTGACTGTATAGTTCTGTTCCGCCTTAGTGAGTGTGCGACTTATATATTGCGCAGGACGTCCGTCAGCTTGTAACACCGCTCCTATACCAATATCTGACGCGTCTGTAACAATTGACATATTACCTACCGGGAAAGTCAAAATAGTTGCATTTTAAGGCCAAATGGTACCCGGGTGAATTGGAAATGACCTTGGGGTACTTGTACCGCTAACTTCCATCGGTCTTCGGGCCGCACGCCTATTTGCCAAAATCCCTGTTTAAGATCAAGCACGGCAAACCATTTGCCTCCCGCTAGCTGTAAGAACAGATCACGCAGAGCCGGCATGGGATACGGGTCCGGTTTAGTTACTGAGTTCAATTGCCTAAAATCAGCCGCTGGTCGGAGCGAACCATCCTTTTTCGTAACATAAACCATCGGAGCACGAAAAACAGATGTTGACGGTTCAAGAACGCCGGCTTCTATCATTTCTTGGGTTGCACGAGTCGCTGCTGCTAATTTCTTTGGAGGAGCACCATATACTTTTGGTGGTTCGTAACCGTCATTTAGTTCTAGCCATAGCTTAAACTGGTCGACCGTCGGCCCTGGACGCTCGCTACAATCAGGCAGTTGGAATATAATGTTATATTGGGTTTGAAGATTCTTCCACCACCCAGGCAGACAACTGGTCTCCTCCTGCATCTTAGGGGTACATATAGACTTTATTGAACTTATTCCCTCAGGCCGCGATAGGCATACACGTTTATTTTGACAGTCTATCGTCTTAACCCATTTTCTAATGAAATCAAGTCCCAATAAGGGCGTTTGCGTATTCGAAACAACAAAAGACATATGATAGACATTTTCATTTATTAACAACTTCGTGTCCCACTCGCCCACAGCCACCATCGATGCGCCCGATGCCTGACATAAACTTGCTTTCGTAGGTTTTACATTGTTCAATGGCCAAGTCAATGGTAGTACCGACACATCAGCTCCAGTATCCAATTGCATTATTACTGGCTGTCCGTTGAAGAGTTCTAAAAATTTAACTTTAATGAAAATTCTTACATTTGGCAATGTTTCCCACACTTCCTTTTCTTCAAAGGCCATCTGGTTCGGACCACTTTTTTGTTTGATCTGCTGGTCTTCATTCGATCTACCCGTCGGAGCCACCAAAGGATTAATATTTGTGCCCTGCTCTCTCCCACCTTTATTTGTGAGATTGTGCACCCTGTTACCCCACTGCACTGGCCGTTCTCGAGGAGCAGTACATGGGTTTTGCTGACGCTTATACGTCGTATTCGTCGGAGCTGGAGTCCTTATATACTGACTTTGCTTCCAGGCCACTGGCTGTTGCCTTCTGTCGCGGAACTGCTTATTATGCCGCGAAGAATTCCAATACGGTATGTCGCTCCTGTCAGATGTCGTAACTGGACCCATGCGTGGTGATGCAGCTGCCACTTTGTTTGTCATTATGGCCGAACTTTGAAGAGCCTGAAGTCTCTCTTCAAGGCCTCCCTGGGCGCTGGATATTTCACCGTATCTGGTAGGATCCAGCAGCATGAACATGATGGCCTCATGTGGTTGCAAGCCGGGTAAAGACTCGGTAAGCTTCGAGAACCACCGCTTGATACGTGCCATGGTATCCATGGGCATCTCACCCATTAATGGTTTCAGGCTGTATAATTCTACGAAAACTTCCTGAGGCCTAGCCCGGAAATGATCCAACACGCGTCTTTTGTATTCTTCATACGTGAGGTCAACCGGCAATTCCAATTGGACTGCTACTGTCCGGTCCACTAATTCCTGGACAGCTACACGCACAATAGGTGCTTCCAATGTAAATTCTTGGGCTCGAACTGATGCTTCAAATTATTCGAACCACAACTGTGGCCTTTCCACATCTAGTGGTGCCAACATCGGCTTAAACTCTGATGACGGTCTGAAATAACTCGTCGATTCGGCTGAAAACGCCGGCATATTTCCTCCTGATTCCTCTTCGGCGCGGTCGCCATTGTTTTGTCCACCTATGTTGGATGGTCCACGTACTTGGATGTCTTCCGTATTTATTATTAGCGTATCGTCTAGACGAGCCTTAATTATGCCTAATTCTGCAGTTAAATTATTCATTTGAGAAGTCAATGCCTGAATCAACGTTTCCAACCCATCAGAAGCCATTTTAAATGTACAACAAATGCTTTATTTTTACTCAATTATATATAGAATTTTGCTCGCACAACGAGCATGGATTTAATAAAACAAATTTACACATTAATTAATTTATGTTCACTTCAGCTCTAAGTCTGCTTTTCTCATTGGGCTGACTGCTTCATTCTTATACGGACGCTTCTGCGAGGAATTTCTGTTTAAATACTGTCTGCCCTAGATAAGACCCTTTGTTCATTATTTGTCTTAAAGGTGGCCATTGCCACAAGGCTTTCACATGGTCGAGTTTTGAATTGAATTGATCACAGACGCATCCGATTTTGCCACAGGCGCAGTAATTAAACAATCCATCAATGGCGTACACTGACCTATTGCGTTCATCTCGCAAAAACTACAACCTCGCGAGATGCGATATAATACAGTAGGGAAAGAGTTACTCGCAATTTACCGGTCGATCCTACACTTCCACATCTATCTGGATGGTCGAATATTCAAGATCCACACCGACCACCTTCCTGTACTCCCGATGCTTAGAGGAATGAAAGAGTATTTATATTCAGGACGTGTCAACTCACATCTTACACTAATACACGAGAATAAATATGAAGTCATTCACGTCAAAGGATCAGAAAACTTAGTTGCAGACTCCCCGAGCCGTCCTGCAGAACTCTGTGCATCCATCCTGTGTCCTTTACCTATAAGCACCCAGGAATTGCACGCAGCACAACAAGATGACCCATCACTTCGTACATTTCATGTCAAACGCCTGAAAACACTTGATTTTGATTAAACTCTGCTGCATTGTGAAATAACTGGCGTGGACCCTCGGCCGTTTAGACCTGAAAAACTCCGTCAAAATATCTTCGAGGTTTACCATTCAATGAGCCATCCATCTGGCGAAGCCTCAGTGGAAATTTTATTCAGAACTTATTTTTGGCCTGGCATGCGGCGAGATATCAAGAAGTGGTCAAAACTATGTCTTGAATGTCATAAATGCAAGGTGACGATACACAACAAAACGGCGCCACATATCATGGTATTTATTTATTCTAACATTCCGGTGCAGGTTGCATTAGAGTATATCCAACTTTGTTCAACTAAATATCCTGGAATACTAGAAAGTAGTAAAATGATGTTAAGGAGTATTATGGAATCGTTTAAAATTTGTATGTCCTCTACATACTTTATTTTTAGAAATGACTTCAACCTACAAGTTAACGGTGTTCCTATGGGACAACCATTGTAGGTACTTGAGGTTCAAAGAACCCATTGTTTTGTCTTATAATATATATATATATATATATATATATATATATATATATCATATAAATAGACCTAAATATCCATAAACATATAAATAGATATTTAAATATTAACAACTGCATTTTAACATATATAATTTAGTCGTTGAGGGACACACAGTTTTGCTTGTATGATGTTCATATTGTATATGGTGTATACTCGTATACATATTTATGATTGATATATAGCAATTTATAGCATATGTTGAAAGAACCCTCGTGGTTGCTTATGTGCCTAATATTACGTAGGCGTAATGCATAGCGTGTGGATGTATATACAAATAGATATTTATATAAGATGTGGATATAAATATGTATAAATGAATATAAATATGTAAATAATAAATTTCAAATAAAACAAAAAATTGCTAATATATTATATATAATATATAGTTAGATATGTATATGGTTTAGACACAGATATTTAAATGGAAAAATAAATTTATACAAATGTGTATTTTGTTGAGGTAAGTTTCGTTAGTGTAGGCTCCGTATAGGGTTTTATCGAAATAATAATACTATATTATATTAACAGTTTTATTTACCTCTCTTTCTTTAATCTATAGCAAACAGGATAGGATTAGATAAACCGTAGAATATAAGGAATACTGCAATATTAAAATTTTTTAAATTTGTTTACCCTTCTATGCGTCTGGAACAGAAATTAAAAAATAGAGGCATCATGGATAGGCGTGTTTGTCAATCCATAGGGTTTGCTTATAGTTATTCTATAAATGTCACTTTAGTAGAGTACACGTATGTGTACATGGGTCGTTGTGTGTGCGAGGGGAGGATTGTGACATGGATAAGTTTATGTATACATTTGAGTATAAGAGAATAGGTATGAAGACCGGATATTAGGGCAGAAAATAAAAAAAATACTTTAAAAATTAAAATAAATATAAATAGATCTGTCTTGAATGAGGATACCACATTTGCCGCAAGTTTTTTTAACCTGTGTGTATGGTGTCAACCCTGAAGATGGGACTGGAAATGAAGTCCCAAAAATTCGGAAAAATAGAGTGGAAATCCTGTTCCAACCTCACTTTCAGAAAAACAGCTGATGGAAGGCTTCAAAATGAAAGGACATTCGAGAACCTATTAATCAAAGCCAATAATCAGTGCACCTGGAAATGTAAAAGATTCGAAATTTTATCGGCCTTAGAGTGCTATTAATTGTCCCGCACAAGAAAAAGGCGGAATAATGAATTACTAGATGAGTTAACGCACAATTGTTCCGTTGAACATTCTTATGTGTGCAATTCAACTTCGCAAGTACAAAATTCAATCCAACAACTTTCAAAAGACGCGTTGTTAAAGGCATCGACATCATGTTCAACCGAGCTACAATATAATCAGATAAACTAGCAGGTGAAAAAATGAACAAGGCGTAACGTCGACAACAGAGGCACCATTATGCACAACTCGCTCAGGAAGGGTGCATCGTCAGCCGAAGAAGAAGGAATATGTCTATTACTAAACGCTTTTTTTGAGAAGATGATTTATGTAGAGTAAATAATTCGTCCGACAAAATTAAAGTAACTATTATTATTAAAATTAACCCACCGTGGCTGATTGGAACGCATATTATTTAAAAAGAAATTATTTGTTTAATTTCTAGAACATTGATTGTTTAAAACATTTTTAGCCTATATACTGTTGAATTGTGCGTAATTTGTTTTTCTCTGTTGCTGTACTTGTCTGGCGTGATTTTCTCTAGCAAGTTTCATTTTTCATTATATTTCTCGGTTCAATTATACAAAATTTGATCTTCATAATATTATCCAGAACAAGCGAGTTTCCGTTTACCTTTGTGCATATTTGGATCGTTCAGGAACGAGTAATTTAATAATCCTGTTTTTCGCATCTAATCTAATTCCATGTTATATATTCGTGTGCAGTGATGCGTAAGATGTACACAGGACTTCGCTTATATTACTTGATTAATTACTTATATATTTTTTGGTGAGATTAACATGGAGGCTAATGTTAAATTTGAGGACACTGGTAGCATGGTACAGAGAGTCGTATGCGTGAACTTAATAGATATAGAAGAGTTAAATATCTTATCAGACTCCTGAGAGCATACTAAGACTGAGTCTTATTTGGCGTCTTTGTGGCTCTCATCAGTTAAAGGACTGAATTTTCTACAGAGATTCACACAGACGCCAAGCTTGTATCAGTCTGAGTGTGTTCTTATAAGCCTGTTCAATGCTAATCAAGAAATACACTGAAATTAAATGACGAATTTTTTTCTCCATGTTTTTCTGACCTGCGACTCCTTCAGTGATACCTGGTTAGTTTTCAAATTTAAGATTAATCTCAAAGATAAATATCAATTTATTTAATAAACTATACTGTAGGCACTATGACTGGGTAATTTCGACGCAAAATTGTGCTCTGAAAAAGAGGAATTGTGCAATAACGATTCTAATATGCTCGAATAGCACAATAAATTCCTTTCAGTAATATTATATTGTGTAACAGAAGATCAAAGCTATAACTCTTGCAAAGGTTACTCAAGACTTAACAGTTCAGTTGTCGAAAACAATATGGCTTGGTCACTCAACCAGAGAGGCTTACGCAAGTCAGGTCACATTATAGAATAAGTGAAATAAAGCAAAACTCAACGATACAAAAGCTCGAAAGAATTTAAACAATAAATGTTCTCAAATTGAAACAATAATTGCAATTGAAAATAATATTCGGTTTAATCAGCCATGTTTGTTTAACATTTTTAAATAAATTTTTACTTTATTTTGCTGGAGAAAAAAATTTCTCCATGCATACCAGCTTTTGAAAAGAAGCGTCTAGTAATAAATGCAATCTTTATGCTTTGGCTGATGTTGACGTCTTCTGGATCGAGTTTCTTACACTGGTGCTTCTGGCGTCGTCATTACATATAAATAAATCTATTTTGATTAGTTCACCTAACAGATTAGGGATGGTTAGTTGGAACTTTGGGTATAAATGGATGCCATATGAGCTCCACTTAAAGGAAAAATAGACTAACCAAGTTACATTAGTTAGTATATAACTGAAAATTTTGTGTAGTGTAGTGTGCGGCAGGGTGGCTCAGTGTTTAGAGCACCAAATTCCAAAGCAGACATGCTCAGCTTCGAGCCCAGTCTGCGGCAAATTCTGGCCAGTACGTGATGAGTTCCCAATAAGGACGAAACCAGAATGCTGGACGAATTGCTTTTTCTAAACTATAAAATTCTTAGTTTATTCTGACATATGTAAGTAACTAATGGGTAAGGTACTTATATCAAGATCATAAACTTGATTATAATAATTGTTCGCCTGACGTTGAAATTGCCTAATGTTCTTATAACTAAGTTTAAACTGATATAGATGCCGTGGACAGTATTTACTGTAGGAGCTGCTCGCTTGAAGCTGCAATCTGCAAAATTGTTTTGCACGTGTTATACTTGGTTATGAAACGGCAGTACTTTAGCTCATTTATCCTCCTGTTTTGTCCAAAATTCAGATAAACCGGAGAATGCAACTATCCAAATCATACTTTCCTCCATACCGTTTACTGCTAAAATCACAATTTCGTCTGGTGTTCTTTTGAATTTATACGGTTCGTATTAGCATTAGCTAATTTGATATGCGATGTTGATCATATATTAGAGGACACATACCATATGGTTTCAATTTTCTGATCCTTGTCGGATTTAAACAACACATCTTGTCTCTATTTTGTCCAACAAACCAATAAATGTGACCAGAAGCCAAATAAAAAATACTCGGAGTTTCTACTAGACTGTAACTTGCGGCGCCGTGTTACAACCCAACGATGTTCAATTTTGACAAATAAGGTGCTCTTTAGGGTCAAATAAATCTAACTCTGTTTTTACACAATATTTATCTTAACTGTGATTTTAGAAGCAATCTCTTAATTGAGAGTTCTTGAACTGCAATTTTAATTGTAATTAACAGGGTTTTGTTTAATAAATATAGACAGCCGCGCGCAATACGCAGGAAACATGCGGTGGATTATAGTGCATATGTGGTTCGATAGTTTTTCTTTGTATTCAGATATGATTTCACGCATCAAGACATCAGATGTTCCTCAATCACATTCACAAATTCTATAGTTCAATGGATTATTATAATTGAATAATTTTAAAACCTAGCAAACAGTGGAATAATTATTTGTGATGTTTTTCAAGACTGTTTTACACGATTTTTATCCATCAATTATCAGTGACAATATTTACCAGTGACTTTATTTATATCATCATATATTTTCAAACATTTACATGTATTCATCTCGTTTCAGACGTTTGTGAATTGATAATTACTTGTGTTGGCAATATATCATTTTGTCGCCGTCTAGAGCACGGTTCGTTTTGTTTAACTATGAATTGATAATTACTTGTGTATAAGACATTCAATTTTGTTGACAATATGTCGTTTTGTTGCCGTCTAGAGCACGGTCAATTTGGACTAACTGTGATTTATTTCTTTGCTACATTGTGTACAATATACGTATGATGATTCGACTTAGCCTTCTCACATTAACCATTGGAATAAGGTTGGGGACTGATCATAAGCATGGATGTCAACAGCAGCTACCAGGTATTTGTAGGAATGGTATAGCATCACCAATTAAGTAGCTACCCCGCAAACCTCTTACATTAGCTAAAAACTCCTACATGATTATCTCCAGGATGATTTATTGGTTCTCCATAAATCAACTCTGCTGTTGATGCACACATATGTTGTGCTTGGCTAGTAGTAAAAACGTTACATACTGTACCTAATTCATACCATAAGTACACCTCAATTCAGTTTTCATTTCGTGATGCTCTCTCTCTAAAATCACATTATACACGAGAGTACGCAATAAAATTATTCCAATGGGATTAAGTGACCTAATGAAAATCTCTAATATAATCTAGCTAACGCGATGACAACTGGCTCCTAATGTTACATTAAATTTCGACACCCAATTATCTTAAAAAGTTAACAAGGCTACTTGTGCTTTATATCCTTCATAATCGCCCCTCCAAATTGATGTCTGAAAGTATCAATCACTGTGATCAAGTATTTCTGCCCGTTGATTTCTGGTGGTTCTACAATGCTAATTTTGTAATTTTTCAACCGATAAAATTTTATTTTTATATTCTGATACTCGGTTGTGATGTGTCTCAAAACCTTATATGTTTTCCATTTAGCAGAGGCTCGTACTCAGGCTCGTATGACTTTTAATTAAGTTTATGGTGGCTTTTATGGACAAATATCTAAATTAATGTGACAGTTATATTACTTTGTCTCTTAAATCCAACGGCTTTTTTGTTTCGGGTTTCCATCTGGAATTTTCAATCATCAACCATTTGCCGTTCACGTGCTTTGAGCATAGACTGGCTTCATAGTTAACACCAACTTAAAGGGATCCAATATTTGAGCTTCTACGATTTGCTGGACTAAAATATCGGACGAATCCTCTGGAATCTTTAACGGGCCTTGGCGCATTAAATTAAAAACTGTTTTATTCTATCTGAAAATTACATCTTCTTCTACCTTTTCCTTACCAAATATATGGGAAACTTTAAAATCAAATTTTGATAATTGAGTTATTTGGGTAAGTAGTGTTCAAATGTAGTATAGTAGCATATACCACAAGACGATCTTTACTAAAACTAACAGACCGTTTGAAGATAGCTGCTGTAAAACCATATCTATCTAAATATACAATCGTCCCTTTACTTGAGTACTTCCTCAATTGAAACATCTGAAGTCTCCGTTACTAGCCCAAATGGTTTGTCCCAATCTACAGGTGAGAAGGTGGTTTCACATTTTGTATATCATTTGCTCTATGAAATTTCACTTTGCCTCATGGTGATAGGTTATGAACTTTTTACAGTGTTCGTCCCAAGCACCAAATATCCTGTTAACGACATAAAAATTCTGGCTAGGTCTGTATGAACTGATCATGCAAACAAACCTACCCAGTTTGCGAATGGCCAGGTCTCAGTTACTTATTTAATTGCTTGTCTATTAACTTGCAAATGCTTCATTTCCTATTTGGAAAACTTATGTTTAAGATATTTGCCCTTAGTGTAAACTATTTTGCTTTTATTGAATTTAACCACCATTCAGTTTTTTTCCAGCATGGTCAAATTGGTTACCAAATGCTTGCAATGTTCCTCAAGTGACCGACTAAAATTAATGATGCCATCTATTTACATATTCGCAAATGGACAAATTCTGAAGACTACATCACCAAAACGTTGGAAGTCTGACGGCTTTGAGTGGTACCAAAAAGTCATTCGTCGGTATTTTATAATATGCCTTCTGAAAATTTTAATTTGAATGAATCTCGTGGATCAGAGTTCTCTGATCAGGTAGGGAACATAAAGTATTCCTAGTCACTGTGTTTAATATACGATATTTGACACAAACGATTCTTTGTTCCGGTTCATGTTTTCGAGCCACCACTATCGGAGATGCAATGTTGGTATTTTATCTCCTGCACATACCCACTGCGCAGTTGGTAAAATTTGGCAGAATAAACCTGTTGCTTGTGGTGTTCAAAAGGTCGGGATTTTGGCGATAAAAGTAAAGAAGCTAACGGCTCTATTTCATGCTCTACATCTGTAACATCTTATTTCGCTTGACATTGATAGGTTAAAACACTGCAAGATATATCTCAATGATATCAGAAATAACGCTGGCGACTGTTAGACGCGATAGGCAAACTTATCGAACCAGTATGTGTTAACGCCAGAACGATGTTGAATTTATGTTGTCAGTTGAATTTGTCTCAAAGCAGCATGGTTTTGCAAAAGACTGATTGTCATTTACATAATATCTTTCCTTGTGGAAACCCGTATTTAAATTGGATTAGAAAATTTTAGATACATTAAGTGTGGTTATTGATATCTCAAACTATTTTGAATTTGTATATTTTGATGCTATTATGAAAGCGATTAGTTCTTTGAATATTGAACATAATATCGTTCGATTAATTAGGTTATTAAGCAGAAGAAACAAGAAGGTTATATTTATATAATATAAGTATTCAAACAAAGCATTTCAGTTCAATATCACTAAGAATTCCAACTGGAGTTTCACAAGGATAAAACTTGGGACCAATTTTATTTAAAATAATATTTGCGAATTTGCAGACTGTAAATTTACGATTATATAAATATCATCTTTCCAATAGATCCATAAATAATGATTCATTCAAAATAACGCAACACTATATATGTATGACTTGAATAGATATTTTATAAAATTATTGTTTAAAATAAATATTAAATGTAGTATTAAATATAGATAAAAGGACAGAATTTAATGATGCTGTAATTAATGATGTCTTTGAAACCAAAATACAGCAATTAATCAAATATATTTAGTTCACCGCTTCTGCAGTAAGGCGTATTGAAAGAATAGTAGGTTGAGCCGAAATCAGATAGGCGCTAAAAAATGAAGATCTTATTGAATGATATTCGATTACTTATGTATATTAGTTGCATTTGGCCGATCTTGGTATATACCGCCGCAGCTTGGAACTCAATGAAAAATGGATTTTCAAACAAGATATAAACTTTAAAATGAAAAGTTGTAAAACTTATTAACCTCTGCCTTATATCATACATGCCAGCAGACAACAGTTAGTATCACGATAAAACTTTATTGTTTTAGAGGCTTTTTTATTGCCTCAATAATGAAGATTAATGGAGTTGGAAGGAGATATTGTAGCTTGTATTTTGTAACTTGGTATGTTGAAGGAGGTTTTGTAGTTATTGTATGAGGTTTTACAGATAGCTGTCTATTTAGTGATGCTATACCATTCCTACATATGCCTGGTAGCTGATATTGATATCCGTGGTTATGATTAGTCCCCCCACCTCTTTCTGGTGTGTGATGATATAAGGCTAAATCAAAGCATCATACTTTTATTGAACCAATGTTGCAATGCAAAATATATTGTCAACACAATTCAATGTCTTATAAAAAAGTAGTCATAATAAACAGAAAAAATAAATCCAGAATGTCTCGGCAGAATTGACATTTTTTGTGAATGAGAAATTATTCAAAATATATCATTAATCATTTTTATGTTAATGATTGAAAGAGAAAAGAAGATATTAATCCAGAATTTCTTAGCAGAGTTGTAGATAGTCGGGAGTAACGGAATACCACGTAAAATATATAAGTCCAAGCTTTCATCGTTATGTCACGTAAATCTGCGTGCTAGTTGTCCATTTAGTGATGCTGTACCTTCCTATATATGCCTGGTAGCTGTTGTAAAGATCCGTGTTCATGATTAGTCCCTGGCCCTTTTCCGAAGTGTGAAGTGAAAAGACTCAGTCGAAGTATTATTCTTTTATTGAACACCATGTTGCAAAGCAAAGATCAAATCGTATAAAAGTAGTCACAATAAACACAAATTATAAATCCAGAACCTCTAGGCAAAATTGACACTTTGTGTAAACGGAATGTTTTAGGAGTGTAGTTTAGATTCACTTATAATCAATGAAAAGCACACAAAATATATATTGAGAATGTCTTAGGAGTATAATTTAGATTTTCTGATAAACAATGAAGAGTAAACATAATATAAATACAGAATTTCTTAGGAGTATAATTTAGATTTACTGATAATCAATGAAAAGCACACAAAATATAAATCCAGGTTTTGAGCGCTATCACAAAAAAATCCACTGTATGCTAGGTTTTGAGCATTTTCACACAATAATCGATTGTATGCTACCGGCGTATTTTGCAGTTGTGTTTTTATTATTAGACAAAACCCCTGTAAACGCCCCAGCTTCAAGTAAATGCCGTACGACGTAACAAACTTGGTTAAAGTGCCATAAATGTAGAGTTATGTACGGAAAGGGGGCCCTTAACTGGGCCGGTCGTGCGTTCTCCGGTAAATGCCGAGAAAGATCCTTTAGTGTGAAGATGTCCTAGAGCCTTGGGTTGACTCGAGCTGTGGTTCCTTCTGTTGTTGCGTTGTCATCTCGATGTGGAAAATTCGTTGAAGTTCTGCATTAATTGGCTCGTTGGTTGTACAGCAACAAGATTGGTGTCACTTGTGTTGCCAATTGTTGGTGAAGACTATTCAGTAATCAGCGTAGGTGATGACAGCCGACAGCACGCACACGTAACACAAATCAGAAGGCAAACGCGACAACAGAACTGCATGGTAAATTTGCCGTGCTTAAATAGCCATGCCATAGTAATATATGTCTATTTGCACACTATTGGTCAACGGCAAGATTCGCTTTTTTCTCATTGGTGCAACGTAAATCAAATTTAAGTTAAATTACGCAATATGTCGGCAACTTATTTTTGTCGTTACACCCCTTTAATTACAATTAAATTTGCAGTTTAAGAAATCTTAATTAAAGCTGCTTTAAACTAACAGAGATTGTTGGTAAAATCATAGTTAAGAGAAATATTGTGTAAAACCAGAATTAGCATATGTGACCTCAAAGAGAACTATAGTTGTAAAATGGAGCTTTGTTGGGTTTTAAGGCGGAGTAGCGTGTTACATTCACCCCCCGACAATGAACATTAGTAAACAATGAAGGGGGCTAAACTAACAGGAGTTGTTATGGCTCTGTCGTAACGGATTAACACTGATGTTGGCTCTGACGCCACTGACTCTGGTTCCTCTATCTCTCGCGGCGGCGTGACGGCGTCAGTTGGCTATGTTGTTGGTGAGATGTCGGACGTCAGCCCTTGGTTAGCAAGACTGAATGGAGGTGGAATAATCGTCTCTTCGCCGCCTGATAGGTCAACGTCGTGAAACAGCGGGTCATTTGTATCAACGTAGGTCGGGGATATTCTGTGTTTAGAGACAGCTTCAGTTTTACCATTAATCTCGAAAATTATGTAATTCTGACGTCGATCTAACATAAGATAAGGACCGCGCTAAAATCCTGTTATCCATGTCGTTGTTGACGAAGAACCATTTTCAGACATCAAAACCTTTGCGCTTGTATTTTGGTCCATGTTGCTGACGTGTAGGACAGATCGGCCGATTCCGAGCATTATACTGTAGGTAACTGCGAAGTGGAAACAGAAGTTCCGGATCGTTCATAGTTATCGCAGTTTCAGAGCGCGATCGGACAAATTCTCTAGACAGCCGTAGACATTCGCCAAATACCATTTCAGCGGAGCTACATTTGATCGGCTCTCGAGGTCTTTTACGCATTGACAGGAGAACTTTTGGCAAAACCACAAGCCAATTTTCTTCTGGGCTAGCATTGAGCGCCGCTTTCAGTTCCCGGTGTGGCCTTTCAACGAAACTATTTGTTCTAGAATTCAGAGCTGCGGTCACGGAGTGCTTGACACCATAGTATCTCAGTAGGGCAGCGAACTCTTCGCCGAGGAACTGTGCGCCACGATCGGTTGTCACTTCGGCTGGAGCACCAAATCAAGCGAACCATTGAGCTCTAAAGCATAACTGATAGTTTATTGCTTCATGGCTGGCAGTAGTATGGCCTCATAACATCGAGTGGTGCGAACCCGTATTGACAGTAGATAGAGTATATTGTTCACGGCAGGTAAATTTACCAGATAAACATGTATGTTCGTGAACCATACTTTGGGCATTTTAATGAATTGTTGCGCCGTTTTGGTGTGTCTCGTCAGTTTGACTTTCTGACGTTCTAGACATTGTTTTGACCACTTCTTGACATCTCGCCGTATGCCAGGCCAAAAATAAGTTCTGGATAAAATTTCCACTGAGGCTTCGCCAGATGGATGGCTCATTGAATGGTAAAACTCGAAGATATTGTGACGGAGATTTTTAGGTATAAACGGCCGAGGGTCCACGCCAGTTATTTCACACTACAACAGAGTTAAATCAAAATCAAATGTTATCAGACGTTTGACATGAAATTTACGAAGTGATGATTCATCTTGCTGTGCTGCTTGCATTTCCTGAGAACTTATTGGGAAAGGACACACGATGGAGGCACAGAGCGCTGCAGACGGCTCAGGGAGTCTGCAACTAAGTTTTCTGACCCTTTGACGTGAGTGACTTCATATTCATTCTCGTGTATTCGTGAAAGATGTGAGTTGACACGTCGTGAATATAAATACTCTTTATTTCCTCGGAGCATCGGGAGTAGAGGAAAGTGGTTGGTGTGGATCTTGAATATTCGGCCATTCAGATAGATGTGGAAGTGTAGGATCGACCGGTAAATTGCGAGTAACTCTTTCCCTACTGTATCATATCGCATCTCGCGAGGTTGTATTTTTTGCGAGATGAACGCAATAGGTCAGTGTACGCCATTGATAGATTGTTAAATTACTCCGCCTGTGGCAAAATCGGATGCGTCAGTGATAAATTCAAAAGGTTGAGACCAATCAGGAGAATGTAGCATGGTCGCTTTGCATAAGGCCCTTTTGGCATCCTCGTAAGCCTGCATGTCGTCCACGTTGAGCTGAATCAGTTGTGATTTCTTGACAAAACGGCTTTCTGGCACGAGATATTTGTGAAGAGGTGCCAGAATCTTGGCAAGGCAGGGTACGAATCGAGAATAGTAGTTCATCTTGCCCAAGAATCGTCGTAATGCTCGAACGGTGGTTGGAGGCTGTAGATCTTGAATAGCACGAACCTTAGCAGGTATAGGTGTCATGTCCTTTTCGGAAATTTGATGACCGAGGAATTCAATTGATTGCTGTGCAAAGACGCATTTGTTGCCATGAAGTCGGAGGCCATAGTCTGCTAGACGTGTGAGTAGAATATCAATATGCTGTATATGTTCGGACATTGAGTTGGAGAATACCAGGATGTCGTCTAAATATGGAATTACAAATGGTAGACCATCTAGTATTTCGTCCATAACGCGTTGGAATGTTTGCGAGGCATTCTTGAGACCGAAAGGCATATAGTGATATTCGTGCGTGCCACCTCCGGTGAATCTGAGTGCAGTATATGATACTGAGTCTTTGTCCATCGGTACTTGATAGTATGCTTTCACCAAGTCAAGTTTTGAATACACAGCATGACCGATAGCAGATCTGAGTAGGTCGGCTGGATTTGGCAGGATGTACGAATCAGACTGTGTGCAAGAATTGAGAATACGATAATCCCCGCACACCCTGAATGTTGCTGGTTCACTCTTTGGTACTACTACCACAGGCGACGCATAAGGTGAGCTGGATCGTGCACAGATGCCTTGTTGACGTAGCATGGCGAATTCTTGCTCGGCGGCCTTATGTTTGTGTGGTGCCAATGGACGTGCTCGTGGAGGATGAGGAAGTGATTTCGATAAGATGATACGATGGGCTGTGATGGCACGCTTCCTCTTGAGATCGGGCATAAAGGAGATAGGTTTGAAAATTTCTTCATGACGTTTTAAAACACCGTCCAGTTGCGGTACATGAGGAACTGGAGGAATAATCTGTATAGATGAGACTGCTTCGACATGAGTCATGTGTTTTAGCGCTGATGATAGCAATTGATTGTCGGCAGTGCGTATCTCTCGTGTTTTTGGACGTATGGTAAAGTCAAAATATTTGAGGAAGCCACGTCCAATGATGTTTCATTTCGTATTGTCAATGATAAAAGTATAATTGAAAAATCTTTATGCGTTAGACAACGACATTGTGCGTACTCGTACCATAAACGTCGCTATTTTGGAACCATTGGCACAGGTAAGACTGCTTGTGTTGACTGGATGGGTAGTTTCGAAATAATGGTGGCTTAGTAAGATTACATCTGATCCAGTGTCTTTGAGAAATAGTTCGCCAGAGGTTGCATCACGGATGAGAAAGGATGTCGATAATGGCAACTGACGATGGGATTGGTTGCTGGCATTTGGGCGTTTGAAGCATAACTTGACTGGAGCCGTCGCTGTAAATACAATAGTTTGATTGCGCTCTACCGCGAAAGCAACGTGCTTCGAGCCATCAGACGTGGAGCGGCCAACGATCTTGGGGTGCTCAGCCTCTACTGCCGCATAGGAGGCTGACCCCAGCAGTTTTCCGAACCTTCCATGGGCGGATCCTCCTGAGTTGTTGAGGGTGACCGCGCCCACTTGAACGTCGCGTCTGTGCGCGGGAATGTGCAGCCGTTTCTGAGGCAATAACGTGTGGAGTGGCCATAGCTGCGGTGATTCGGACACCACTCCGCCGGTAACTGTGGAACTGTGGCCCAGCCTCTCGACGTCGACCTCCTGGCGCTATTCCGGGACGGTGGTCGACGCTGGTCACGCCTGCTCTGGTCGCGTCTATTATGGACGGTATCGACTGAGGCCAAATTTGGCCTGACGGTGAGGTTCTCGAGCAGGCTGATGAGGCGTTCATTCGTGACATTTGTTCCGGCTGATGATGCGGTGGATTGTGATTCGGACAGTCGTGAGGTGATGTAACCTTTCTCTGGAGCAGGTGAGCTGTAGTGGTGTTTCTTCCACCACTTGTCTAGACGTGCCGGCAGAACGTCGTCTTGCACTTTGACGGATTCGCGCAGCAACATGGCTATCTCTTGGATTGCCGGAGTAAGCCTCTGAATGAATAGTCGCATTAAGATTTCCTTAGATAGGTTGAATTCAGAGGCTTTATGCTCCATTTCCCTAAATAGCTCAGAAGGCGTGCGGCTACCTAGGGACATCTGGCTCATCAGTTCTGTAAGCCTGTCTTCTCGATCTGGTGTCAAGCGCTGCTTGACGGCGCGTTGCAGGCTCTGCCATGGCTGCGCACATGTTCCCTCAGTGTATTGATGCAAAATATCTTTTAGTCTGCGTCTGAAAGACATTGGGATTGTCTCCCAAGCTCTCAAAAATATTGAACCCTCGTCTGTTATATTGGACACCTTTGCCAATAAAGTAACATCGTCGACCCACTCGTCAAGGTAGTCTGGATCGAATTGGCATATTTTGTACTGTGTCCATGTGTTTGTGAGGCCTGTTGCTGGGCTCTGTTGCATTTCCTGAACTGGACGTCATCTTATGTGTGTGAGTGTTGTCGAGAATAGATGGCATTGTTACATCGTCCTCACCAGTCATCGTGCGGCTGTCTTTGAGCATTGAGATCTCAAGAGGGTGGTTTTCTGTGATATGTGTCTTAGAATTTACTTTCCTTCGTGGCATTCATCCAAAGTGCTTGAAGTTCTCAAAATCTAGATGCTGATTAATTCTTTGCTGGCTGTGAGTTCGACGAAACGGGGCACCATTTATGTAGGGGTATTTTTGCGGGGTAGCTATCTAGTTCGTGATGTTTTACCCTTCCTACATAGACCTGGTAGCTGCTGTTGAGATCCGTGCTTATGATCAGTCCCCGACCTTTTTCCGATGGGTGATGTGAGAAGGCTAATTCGAATAATCTTATATGTATTGTACACAATGTTGCAAAGAAAAATTCACAGTTAGTCCAAATTGACCGTGTTCTAGACGGCAACAAAGTGAAATATTATCAACAAAATTGAATGTCTTATACACAAGTAATTATCAATTCACAGTTAAACAAAACGGACCGTGATCAAGACGACGACAAAACGATATATTGTCAACACAAGTAATAATCAATTCACAAACGTCCGAAATGTGATGAATACATGTAAACGATTGAAAATATATGATGATATAAATAAAGTCACTGGTAAATATTGTCACTGATGATGGATAGAATAAAATCGTGTAAAAACTGTCTTGAAAAAACCTCACAAATAATTAATCCACTGTTTGCTATGGTTTTAACTTATTTAATTATAATAATACATTGAACTATAGAATTTGTGAATGTGGTTGAGGAACATCTGCTGTCCTGATGCATGAAATCATATCTGAATGCAAAGAAAAACTATCGAAAACTTATGCCCTATAATCCACCGCATGTTTCCTGCGTATTGCGCGCGGGTGTGTATATTTATTAAACAAAACCCCATTAATTACAATTAAAATTGCAGTTCAAAAAATCTCAATTAAAACTGTTTGGAACTAACAGAGATTGTTTCTAAAATCACAGTTAAGAGAAATGTTGTGTAAAAACAAAGTTAGATTATTTGATCTTAAAAAGCACTATATTTGTCAAAATTGAACATCGTTGGGTAGTAACGCGGAGCCGTGTGTTACAATATAGTGTGAGTTAGCATTGAAATCGCATTGTCGTAGACTTTATATGATGTTAGCTTCACTAATGCAGGTTTACACATTCGTCTAGGAGATTGTACCGTCCTATTATTCCACATTCTTCGACTAAATATATAGTGGTTAAAGAGCGTAATA
Organism: Eudiplozoon nipponicum; assembly: GCA_029291075.1. NCBI lineage: Eukaryota > Metazoa > Platyhelminthes > Monogenea > Mazocraeidea > Diplozoidae > Eudiplozoon > Eudiplozoon nipponicum. The sequence continues at coordinate 33,233 of JAQBSW010005904.1, forward strand.
CCGGCTCCTACTGATGAGTCGCCAGTAAGCACGAAACGAATGTGCATGAGATTATACTGTCCGTTCATGCTGCCTTTGGTTTATCCTTCTGGTCACAACTGAACTAATTTGTTACTAGGTTCGCAAAACCTAATACATACTTGCATATATATTAGTCCTTCGCAACAAAACAGTATTTAACTGTAATATATTGAATTGAATGATGTCATGCTTACCGTGAAATGTGATAACTGATATCGATCAAGGCCAGAGTGTATGGATTTACTGGCGTAACAGGAGTTCAGAAATTGTTGTAATACTCAATTTCGGTGAACTTTAGCATAAATTGATATCCATCAGATTAGTATTATGTACCGACTCGGAAATTATAGTGTTAGTACCATGTAACTTTTCGGTACAATAATTTTATTATCTGTTACTATCCCAATAGCCATAGTGTAAGTATCCTTTACAGACTCGGCATATATATTATATAGTGTGAGTTAGCGTTGAAGTCGCATTGTCGTAGACTTTATATGTTGTCAGCTTAACTATTGCAGGTTTACACAATCGTCTAGGAGATTGTACCGTCCTATTATTCCACAATCTTCGACCAAATATATAGTGGTTAAAGGGCGTAATACCGGCTCCTACTGATGAGTCGCCGGTAAGCACGAAATGAATGTGCATGAGATTATACTTTCCGTTTATGGTGTCTTTGGTTTTACCTTTTGGTCACAACTGAACTAATTTGTTACTAGGTTCGCAACATCTAATACATACTTGCATATGTATTAGTTCTTTGCCACAAGCACCATTTAATATTAAATAAATGAGAAAGGTTCGAAAATCTCTTCATGTCGCTTTAGAAAATCGTACAGTTTTGATAACTGAGGAACTAGTGGAATTAGTTGTATAGATGCGACTGCTTTGGCGCGAGTCGTGTGTTTTAGCGATAATGATAGAAACTGATTGTCGGCATTACGTTTCTCTCGCGCTTTGGACGTATAGTGAGGTCGAAATGTTCGGGGAAGTCACGTACAATGATGTTTCTTCTTCTGTTGGCAATGATGAACGGATATTTGAAATATGTTTATGAGTTGGAGAACGAGATTTTGTGTACTCGTACCCCAAACGTCGCTATGTTGGAGCCATTGGCGCGGGTCAGACTGCTGGTGTTGACTGGGTGATTGGGTTCGAAATAATTGTGGCGTATTAAGCTTACGTCTGATCCAGTGTCTATGAGAAATAATTCGCCAGAATTTGCGTCACGAATGAGGAAGAATGTTGAAAGTGGCAACTGAAGATGGTACTGGTTGCTGGCATTTAGGTGTTTGAAGCATGACTTGACTGGAGCCGTCGCTGTAAAGATAATAGTTTGATTGTGCTCTACTGCGAAAGCAACGTGCTTCGAGCCAACAGACGTCGGGCGATCAGCCTCCATTGCAGCAGTGGAGGCTGACCCCAGCAGATTTCCGAACCTTCCATGGGCGGATCATCCAGAGTTGTGGAATGTAACCAAGCCCATTTGAATGTCGCGTCTGTGCGCGGGAATGTGCAGCCATTTCTGAGGCAATAGCGCGTGGAGTGGTCGTAGCTGCAGTGATTCGGAATTGTGATCTCGTGAGGGTGGTTCGCTGTGATTTGTGGCTCAGTATTTGTTTTCTTGTGTGTTTTCCCTGCTTTTCCGGATTCACTCTTGCGTGGCATTCATCTTAATTGCTTGGGCTAGTAGAATGACTAGCGTCTGATTGATATTCTCATAGGATAGATGCTGATTAACACTTTATTGGCTGTGAGTTCGACGAAAAGAGCAACATTTATGTAGGAGGTTTTGTAGTTAATGCAAGAGGTTTTTCGGGCTAGCTGTCTATTTAGTGTTGCTATACCATTCCTACATATGCCTGGTAGCTGTTTTTAAGACCCGTGTTCATGATTAGTCCCTGACCTTTTAACGAAGGATGATATGAGAAGATGAAGTCGAAGTATCATTTTTTTATTGAACACTATGTTGCAAAGCAAAGGTCTAAATCGTATAAAAGTAGTCACAATAAACACAAAATATAAATCCAGAATGTCTTAGGAGTACGTTTATTGTCACTGATAATTGATGAAAAGCACACAAAGTATAAATCCAAAATGTCTTAGGAGTATAATTTATAGTCACTGATAATTGATGAAGGGCACACAAAATATAAATCCAAAATGTCTTAGGGGTATGGTTTATAGTTACTGATAATTGATGAAGAGCACACAAAAAATAAATCGAAACTGTCTTAGGAGTACGGTTTGTAGTCACTGATAATTGATAAAATGCACACAAAATACAAATCCATGCTTTGATCGTCATGTCACGTAAATCCACTGCATGTTACCGGTGTATTGCTCGCGGCTGTCTTATTATTAAACAAAACCCTATTAATTACAAATAAATATTCAGTTCAAGAAAACTCAATTAAAACCGATTGAAACTAACAGAGATTGTTGCCAAAATCACAGTTAGGAGAAATATTGTGTAAAACCAGAATTAGCATATGTGACCTTAATGAGAACAATAATTGTAAAATTTAAGTTTCTTTGGGTTGTAACGCGGAGCCGCGAGTTACAAATCAACTGGAAAAGGTAAAAATTGCTTTGGAAAAAGAAAGAAAAGAAAAATTATAATTTCCAAATGCAAAATTAAAATGAATGAGTCAAACATTAGAAAAAGATATTTATAGGAGAGATGCTTATTCTGGCATCCTCCTGAATTAATGCTCTAATCAACCGTTTGGGTTTAAAAAAGGCATTCTATATTCCATGATAATAAAAGTCTTAAAATACTGGATTTAAAATATTGGGACAAAGAACAGGTAAAATTGGAAGAAGCATTCGGGATAAGTAGTTATCCTGAAAGATTAACTGATAAAATCATAAACGAGACGTTATGGCGATTTAACGGAAAAATAAACCAAGTAAAACAGGTAAGATATTTAGAAAGCAAGATGATGTTATGCACAGAACTTTGGTTTACCAGATTCTACATTGAGTAGAAAAATTAGGACTTTAGCAACAAAATACAACATATGAACAATGTTAAGACAATCCATTAGAATAGGCAATAAGCTACCGATTCATAAAGAAAAAATAGAACCGCTCAACACATCATGGTTTATGAGGTAACTTGTAAAGATTGCAAACTCAGGTACATAGGTGAATCCATGCGTCCAATAAAGGTATGTAGAGGGAAATATAAAACTGCATTCAAATATGGACATAATCATAGATCAGATATAACCAGGCACTCAATGGAGGCACTCAATGGGATGGCTGTTAACGGATTGCACTATGTTGTAACGCGCGGCTCCGCGTTACAACCCAACGAAGCTCAATTTTGACAAATATAGATTTCTTTAAGATCACATATGCTTACTCTGGTTTTACACAATATTTCTCTTAACTGTGATTTTAGCAACAATCTCTGTTAGTTTCAAGCAGTTTTAATTGAGATTTCTTGAACTGCAAATTTAATTGTAATTAATAGGATTTTGTTTAATAATAAAAGACACCCGCGCGCAATACGCCGGTAACATGCAGTGGATTTAAGTGACTGAACGCTCAAAGCCTGGATTTATATTTTGTGTGCTCTTCATCAATTATCAGTGACTCTAAACTACACTGCTAAGACATTCTGGATTTATATTTTCTTCCTCTTTCAATCATTAACATAACGATTCAGCCAAAACATTCTGGATTTATATATTTTGAATAATTTCTCGTTTACACAAAAATGTCAATTTTGCCAAGACATTCTGGATTTATATCTGCAGAAAAACCATTAGGCCCCATATATAATGAAGTCTAATGGAATGGAAGAAAACGTAGTTTGGAGGAATCAGAGTTAATATTAAATCCAACTAAGAGACCGCGACTATGAATTTGATATACTAAACGGAATAATTTAGATGGAGTTAGAAAGAGGTAATTTGTCTAAAATTGTAGTGAATCGTGTGCTTTCGGAGGAACGTACATAGTTACTTATATGTTGATTTATGATATTGTTGCTTGTATGATATTTATATTGTATATATATAATCAAGGCCAATAATCAGTGCACCTGGAAATGTAAAGGATTGAAATTTTACCGACCTACGAGTGCTATCAATTGTCCCGCACAAGAAAAAGGCGGCACAATGAACAAAAGCACTGAACAATAAAAGTCAACGTTTAACTCATTTAGTCCTTCAGTCTTATCATCAATCCGAGTAAACTGTGGAATGCAACGATCAAAAGTAACAAAATCCCTCATGCCATTTGCTTCTATGACGATATTTTTGTCAATCATCCTTTTAACCTTACACAGTCCTTTGTAAAATGGAGTCAGGCAGTTCTTCCTACTTTTATTAGCATCATAAACATAGGAGGCCGATCTTAGGTAGGAGGACACATAGAACTTATTTTCTTTTTTAATTTTTGTCGGGTTTAAACGAAACATCTTATTTGTAAGTGCTCCAACAAACCAATCTATGGAACTAAATGCCAAATCAAGACTACTTGTAGTGTCTATTGGAAGATCTCTAGGCAACCTTAATGGTTCTCCATATAATAATTCTGCTATTGAAGTTCCTAATTGTGCTCTATATCTGTTGCGCATGGCAAGCATTACTATGGGAAATCATTTACCCAGCGTGTTGCACGAGTACAACTCAACGCAGCTTTCAGTGCACGATGCAGCTTTTTAACCATCACATTTGCACGTCGATTGTATGCACTTGTGTGCAATACATTGATTCCAATGATGTAGAGAGATTTTATGAAAGGCTCTGACATAAATTAATTACTACGATCACTAGTGACCCTTACCGGAACACAATAACGCTATACACAATTATGTAGGAACGCGAACAAGACATCTTGCGCTTTCATATCCTTTAAAATCGCCACTTCAAATTGACAATCAATTATTGTTCGCAAATATATTTTACCGTTAACTTCAGGCAACTCGGCAATGTTTGTATGTATATCTCTGAACTGTCCGGTTGGTGTCCCAATAATCCGTATCTCGGTTGGAGTATGTCTAAAAACCTTAAAGATTTGACATTGGGCACAGACTCTTACCCAAGCCCGTATGGAATTAGACATGTGTGGCCATAAGTATCTGTCAGTATTAATTCGAACGGTGGCTTTCACTGATGGATGTCCGAAATCGTGTAATTTTTAATTATTTTGGCGCGTAACTTCAACGGCACAAATAGTTTGGGTTGATCTCTGGAATTTTTGCATAACAACCGCTTGCTACTCAAGAGCTTGCGAGAATAGCCAGGCCAATATTAACTTAGAATAGAATAGAATAGAATATCTTTATTTGGATTCAAACCCACATATTCCATCAAATAATAAAATTGGAAACTGTACAATATATATTAAAAAAATTATCACATCACATTAAATTGTGCACTTAGTCTCACATAGAGAAGTATATTCACTTTTTGTACTATGGCCACATAATCAATATAAGAAAGTTCGGCTGTGGAGGATTGTAGATACATCATCAAAATAGTAAACAATTAAGGTATAATTCGAGTGTAACATTATGCAAAAAATTGAGAACCATGACTAGCAATTGATTGTATGTATTGTTGACTAATATGATGATATAATGTAGGGGTTTTTCGCGGGGTTGCTATCTTGTTCGTGATTTTATACCATCGACTTAAAACATATGATGACATGGAAAAGTCATCGTTAAAAGTTATCATTAAAAATGAAGGGGTAAGCCCCATAAAGACTTCAATGACAAAAAACTCGATTGAAAATACATGATGACATGAATGGAATCAAGGTTAAAAGTTATCACTAAAAAAGGATATGAAAACCGTATAAAGACTTCAATGACAAAAAACTCACGAATATTTAGTTCTTTGGTTGCTATAGTTTAATTCATGTCATTATTATAATCTATTATTCTCTGAAATTCGGAATGGCACAGTTCTGATAACAGTAAAATTGTGAATAATCCAACTGAGCGAAATGAATTCACTGTGACACAATAGTCCGCCGCGTGATCCTCGCGGATCGCGCGCGGTTCTGTTTATTTAATAAAAACCCTGTTAATTCAAAATAAAATTGCAGTTCAAGAAATATCGATTAAAACTGCTTGAAACTAACATAGATTGTTCCTAAAATCACTGTTAAGAGAAATATTGTGTAAGAACAGAGCTAGAATATTTGACCTTAAAGAGCACTGTATTTATAACAAACGAACATCGTTGGATTGTAACACGGAGCCGCGTGTTACAATAATGCATAACATTTCAATTTTAATAAAACAAAACTTGGAAATAAAAATCTCAAAAAATCTGTTTCCGATAACAATTATTCTTGTCTCTTAATCAACCATGAGAAAGTATTATCATAATCAGAATAAAAAATATCAGCAGGATTGTATACTTTTTCAAGTTCAGTAGATAAAAATTTAAAAGACATCTTAGATGGAGGCATTTCTCTGAGCCCCTTTGGCAATTGGTTATAAATTTTGAAGATTTTCGAGAAAGAGAATAACTTGCTCGCAACATTCCCCACCAACGGAGGAGATATTGCCAAATGTCCAGATCTAGTTCCAAATTCATGACTCTTTCTTATCGGAGTCATATAGGCACCAGTCCACTGGTTCAAATGGAAACCTTTTATGCAATAGTACATCCTCCGAAACCACAAAGATTGCAATGACACAAACTGTAATCTAGCGGCGTATATAGTGCAGGAGATAGGACTAATTTGTTTCACAACTTTTCTTTGTACAGCTTCTATCTTATTGGACAAACCATTTTTTAACGAATTCCAAGTAGCGACAGCATATTCTAGTATAAGTCTAATCCATATTATATACATTTTAAGTTTTATGTCATTCGAAAAGATATTTCGATTTATTAGTGCTCATATTTTCTTGGCACTGCCTACTATACTTTCAATATGTCTCTCAGCAGAAGCTGTACATCGAATTGTTATACCTAAATCCTTAATTTCTTGCATAAGTTTAATCTCAAACACTACATTAATCACAGCATCATGAAAATAAACATAATAAAAGTTTGTTCTGTTACCTATTTTTAAAGCTCTCGTCTTTTTATTGTTAATTCTCAGCCCTAGTGTAATCAAATATCTACTCAAATCATACAAATCTAATGTCACATTATTTTTGGAGAATTCGACATTTTTTGGATCAATTGGGAAGATTATTTTTAAATCATCAGCGAATTTGCAAACTCGACCGTTAAGGATCTTAGTTTCCAAATGTGCAAATACGATTTTAAATAAAATTGGCCCCAAACTTGATCCCTGTTGAACTCCACTCGTTATTCGTTTCGATTTTGATATCAAATCATTTACTTGAATACTCATTCTTCGATTATATTAATAGCATTTAAGTAATCTAAAAATATTCGGATCATTATTCAACAAACTAATCGCATTCAAAATAGCATCAAAAGATATAGAGTCAAAAGCTTTTGAGATATCTATAAATACAATTAATGCATCTAACTTATTCTCATCTAATGAAATTACATGTTTCCACATAGAAAGCATATTAGTAGTTGTCGATCTATCTTTCGTAAAGCCATGTTGACATAAATCAAAATCAGCCGGCAACATACATTCTAAATGATCTAGTATTAATCGTTCTATTATCTTCAAAAACGAAGGGATAATAGAGATTAATCTATAATCACTGGCGCACGTTGGCTTACTTACTTTTGGCAACGGCTTAGCTACTATCGTTAATATATCGATTGGTAATTTCCCATTCTTCAAAATTCTATTTATAAAGTTGCAAAGCACATTCCTAAAAGTTAAGGGTAATTGAAGCAGGTTATCAATCGAAATACCAAAGTGATCTTTTTTTATTTGATTTTTGACATCAATTTTATCAATTCATCACTGTCAATAACAAGTCCTGATTCCTGGTCTCCCAAAGGATCAGGTAGTTCCATAAAATTTCTTTCCTTCTGTGGATTACATATCAAATTGCCAAATACTTCATCCAATTCACAGAGAAATTCATACTCAATTTTATCCACAGTTAATATAAGCTTTAACTTTTCCTTATATTTACTGTACTCTGTGAGGAGTTTGTATCCAAGTCTAGGATTACTCTTCATTTTGGCCAAAATAATACGTTCTGATCTTTGACGAATTATCAGCAGTGATGAATTAATTTAAAGGGATTCGATCCTTGTGCTTCCTAGATTTGCTTGACTTAATTGTTAGGAGAAGCATCTAGATTCTTTAATGGATCTGGACGTATCAGCGCGACATCTGCTTCATTCAGTCTGCTAGGTGCAGCTGCTACCACATTCTCTTTACCAGCAATATGGTAGATAGTGAAGTCGAACTCTGCTAATCATGTAATCTGAGAATTCACCCTGCGACAGTAACTAAGTTTCGCGTTCTTTCCAAGTATGATATCGCCTTGCCCGAATGCTAACTTGGCTATAATGGTGTTGTGGAGAGGTGTAGTTTGCCTTATTTCTGTGAGTTATCCTGATAAATTTACTCATATTAGCAAGGTATTCCTTCTCTCTCTACCCCTCTCTCTCGTAAATCTCACTAATAATTTGTCTAAATTCACTTATATACTTTTTTCACTTCTTATGTTTATATGGCAGTGAAACATTAGTCACTTGACTTTTGTGTAGCTGGACAGGATGATGATGATGAATTATGCTTTTCAACGGCTTGTGATCTGTTAATAAATTGAACTGATGACAGTCTAAATAATGCTCAATATATAGCCCTACGACATAAACAGCGAGAAGCTCTTTACCAAACGTTTCATAACGTTTTTCGCATTCATGAATCTTTTAGCTTTAAAACCACTTGGTCTTACTATATCGTTGTATCTTTGCTGGAGCACTGCTCCTATTGCAACATCTGTGGCGTCTGTAATTAGCTTAAACGGCTTCTCCCAATCTACATGTGCTAGAGTGTTTATGTCACTTAGCATTTACTTAGCTCTATGGGATTTTTCTCGGTCTCTTTGACTCAAGGTAATAGGACAGGACTTCTTGATTGTGCTCTTCTCACATGTGATGTGGCATGTTAACGATTCTAAAATTCCAGCTAGACTTGTAATGAATCGTCGATAATAGCTGATCATGCCCAAGAACCTTCGCATTTGGCGCACAGTCCGAGACTACGTTACGTCCTTGATGGCTTGGAATTTAACTTCCAACATCGGTAACTAATAGTGCGCTATCTTGAGATATAACGTTGAATAGAACTAATATACCATTATTGTTTGGAACAATGATGTGGTACCTGACATCGTCTACCAGAAAATTCCACTTAAAGGAAGATATCTGTCCCAAAGTTACCAATCGTACTTTCATTCCCATAACTTGTATCGGATTACCATTGACAGCACATAGATGTTAATCCAATATTAAGTAATCTGCGCTCACCTCATCTGACCTAACTATGCTTATTTCTGCACCTGTATCTATGAGAAACTCCAGACCAGAAAATTCATCTCTAATAGTGAATTTATTGCTGGGTAATCCAACAACGTTTTCAAGATCTCCGCTTACACAGAATCCAAACCTCTTGTCTTCTTTAAATCAAGTTTGCGAGCTTAAAAAAAACACCAATCCCATTTTATTTAACTAGTCTTCTATCTCGGTGTTCCTCCTTATTGTCGTACGTTTTGATTTTGCCATAAATATGCCTTTTATAAAAACATGAAGAAGTCTTTGCAATGGAAAACCCTACAGCTTCTACTCGCGGTGGTTTTATGATTTTCCCGATGAGGAATTTCTCTCTACCTGTTTGGTACTTCCTTTCCATCTGGTTCTAACTAAACGCAGGTATACGCAGACTTAGCATTTCGTCCAAAAACACATCGTGCCTTACACCATTCGCGCCGCCTATCGAAGTGTTGACGCAAGTGACTCCCTCGATGTCTAAAATCTCTATCCTGACATTGAGATTGCAAAATAATTCTCGCCATATCATCAATTTATTTATTCATATTCGTGACTTTTCTACTTAAATTGTGCATATTTTTCTGTAATATCAGGATAGTTTCTGTATCTGCTCTGCCTTGAAACACCATGACTGAGTCTGATGTAACTTGTGGTTCCTCCTGTTTGTACACGCCGTCTAGCCCTATGAGTTTGTTTGGTTAATCAACATTTATCTTCTCAAAATCCTGTTACGGGGCATTAAACCTGGCTAGGAGCTCAGCTCTAAAAATACAATTAACCACATCTCGAGATATATTCAATCTGAAAGCTTTTGCACAATGACGTTCATACAATTCTGATGGAAGTTGACGCCCCATTTTCTCTAGGCGCAACAATTCGCACATTTTTTCAAACTTCCCGGATGATATCTCCGTTCAATTTGGGCCATTAGCAACGCAAATCATTGTACGGTTCTTCTTCAACAGTTTTATTTCTAAAATTGTCCTAGATGCTTCAGAAATCCTCTGAAAAGATAGTTTTCTCATTCATATATATTAAGTTCATGCCTATGACTCCATGAAACAAAATAGAATAGAGTGAAGTTTTGAGAGCCGCATCGTTAAAATTACAAAGTTGGTTGCCTCTGAAGTTGCCAGATTTAAGTTGAAACCTGGGCAGGCTGGATTGCCGTCAATGATTTGGAATTCGACCACAGGAGCTAGTGTGTGCCCAACGTTGTGGTTATGATATTTGTGGAGTGTGCGCTGTACAACAGAAGAAGTTGAAATGTGCAATGAAAGTCGCCTGTACCATGATATGAAGCCGATGACTACTTATTGTTCCTACACAAGGCGTTAGCTGTAAGTACCTGATTATACCAAAAAAGGCAGTGAGCTCAGGTGTGAGCCATACGTTGCAACAGTATAATATATATATATATATATATATGAAAATCAGGTGTAATGACAAAAGTGTACTCGAACATTGTCGCATAGATGACATAATTCCGAATAACTATTCAAAAATGCTATACAGTTGTTAGCTAAAAACAGCTGATTATACTATGTGAAACAAGTGAGTGTGAGAAAGGTAATGAATCATGTGGATCCATAGACATCATGTCGCGTAATATGGGGCGCAAGTGGCAGGCGTCAGGCGTAAGGTGCATCACATGAACCGCAAGGTATTTATGGAACGTGCCGATGAAAAGCAAGTGCCTCTATCAGTGATGACCTCGTTGGGAACACAATAACGTGCCTTCTATTAAAATCGTTAATGACTTCGTCTGCAGAAATAATGGCAAGAGGTAAAGCCGCAGGCAAACGGGTAAATCTATCAATTATAGTTAAAAGGTAGCTGAATTTTTTAATCGTTTTCAGATAAACTATGTCGATGAGGATGATAGCTAGGCTTGAAGAAGTTAGGAAATGTTGCAACTTAGAACGTGAGTGTCGTGAGATCCCGTTTCTCTGGAAAATAGCACACACGAAAACCCCTCATTTAGCGTTCTGTGAAAGCATGTAATCCAGGAAATGATCTTTAAGAAATCTGCCAGTTGCTTCGCTTCCTGGGTGAGAAATTAAGTGAATTAAGTCAAAAACTTTTCTCTGGAAGCTGGTCGACAGAACTGGCTTGTTGGGCTGCGTACCCGTTAAGAAAACAAGGGGTAAACCTTCCCAGATTCAGCATATGAACTTGGTTGGCTGACGAGATGCTTATCTTTGAATGTAAGTGTTACCGCGCCTTTCTGTTCGCAGGATGGATGGTGTTAGTGCAGGTTCCCTTAGAGTCACAGAGTCGACTGTGAATGGCGAAGACGAAGGTGGTTGTAGCGAGATAGCTGGTAACGAAAGTGCATCTGCAATGAAATTTTGTTCGCTCTTGACATGAAAGATGTCTTATTGACATTTTTTAGACATGAAATATGCCTTTCTACTCTGGCAGTGTACTTTGCGATAGTTGAAATCGCGTTTCAAATTAATCTAACTAATGGTGTATGATCTGTAAAAAACAACAAATTTGCTGCTGCCAATGATGCTGATGAAGTGGTGCATTGCGTCGTTGATGGTGAGTAGTTCTGGACCGAAAGCTTCGTATATTGTTTCAAATGTCTGGAGAGTACGCGAGTAAAAACTGATAGGCTTCCTAACTCCGTCGATCTCTTGTTCCAAAATATCCCCAATAGCAAACACAGAAGCATCTGTTTTGAGTAGAAATGGACGTTGGAAATGTGGATGTGTTAGCATTTTCTAAAGAGTTGATGGCAAGATGGAGTAATTCCTCGTCTTCAGGTGACCAAGAAATGATGGAGTTCTGGCTAAGTCCTTTGCGATTACGCATGTGCCTACACAACGGATGAAGTTGACTTGATAGGCTGTGAAGGAGCTTGCGATAGTAGTTAAGGACTCACAAAATTTTCTGCAGCTCGCTTACAGTCTTTGGTGACGTGATATTCTTGATAGTATTTGCCTTCGGGGAAAAGGTTGAATAACTTGTGGCGTAATACGATGCCTAGAACATCCACGGATGTAGCTGCAATCTACGTCTTTTCACATTTGATCTTGAATCCGTGGTTGGATAAGTGTGAGAAGACATTTTGCTAACGCTTGGCATGAGATTCTAGGTCTTGACTGAAAGCTATTATGTCATCGAGATATGACATACAGTAAGCAGCGTCGTTGTGTAGTATGTCGTCCATGAATCTTTGAAATGTCCGAGTAGCATATTTGAGACCAAAAGGCATGTAGAGACATTCGAAAAGGCCAAATGTCGTGATGACTGCAGTCTTTTCAATATCGTCTGGCGCTAATGGAATGTGGTGGTAGGCTTTTCTGAGTTCAATCACGGAGAGTTAATTGCTACGGCTGAGTTTTTAAAGTACGGTGTTTATATTGGGAAAACAAAATGCATCGGATTTGGTCACTGAATTTAGCTTGCGATAATATCCACAGGCTCTGTACGATCCGTTTGATTTGAAGACTAAGTGCAGTGGTGACACCCATGAACTTTTCGATGGTCTGATGATTCCCTCTTCCAATAGCTCTGCATTTCTGAGATCGAATAGCGACTTGTGTTCTCAAAGAGCTGCTGATATTTTTGCTGAATGATGCATTGGGGGTGGCTGAATGACATGTGACTCCAAACGCTCGGAGGCAAGTGTCCAAAAACTTTCCTCAAGTCTGGGATAGGAGCAAATTATCTTTTGTTTCGCAAGATCAAATATGAGCCGATATTTCAACAGAAAATCAAGGCCTATTATGATGTGTGAGATCTTGGCGGCGATGAAGATTTGAATAAATTCACGTCGTAAACCTATGTTGAGTGTGCAATGCCGGCAACCATAAATAGGATTTGTCTACTCTGTAGCTGTTGCGAGTAAAACGCCTAGGGACATCTCGGCCATCGAATCACCCTTGTGAACTGAAACTGCTGCACCTTTGTTTACGATTAATTCTTCGCGAGTTTTGAAATTGAGAAGATACAGAAGTTCATTGGGTTGTTCGGCCGTATCATGCAGACAAATAGATTGATCATTCGAAAGGCACTATCAGTTTTGCTGTCTATGTGGCATATCCTACGTGGACGAAAAAAGCCAACATAAACTGCAGCTGAAGGTGTTCAAAAATATGTACGTGAAGAAAAGAAACTGTCTTTTAGTTGATTGTGGTCTTCTAAGGAAAGAAACTGGCAATCGTTTGTTAAGGTCTCCGAACGATGCAGGCGATTTTGAAAACTATAAAATACTTTTGGTTATTAAAGTACCAACCTTTTGAGAATATCGACTGAATGACCGAGGTAGTCTCGATTGTCGTTTATTCTTATTTATACGGTGTTGATCTATGGTTCTACTAGCATGCGTACTGTCGATGACGATTCTTCAAGAATTTCACTCAAATCTGAAATACTTCTCTCCAAAAAGGATACCCTAACGTCATCAGATGTGAGACTAGCGAATGGAAACTGAGCTAACTTAGAATTGAAGGTATTCATGTTTGGAAGTGATTTACAGAACATTAAAATGCATAAATGAGAGGAAAGCTTTTATCGATTAAACCACAGAAAACGCCCAACAAATCTGCTTCCACTTGTTAAAAACTACAAGGAAGGAAAACCAAAAAGACCTTCAGTAATAAATATTTACAAACAGGGTGAAGAGCAGATGATTTATTTATAATTTTGCGAAAAGATTTGTGATATCAAAACAAGACTGAAAACAGTACTGCTCTCAGAATCCTGGCGCAGTCGCAATTTTGTAAACGCCTCGAGTGCAAGTAAATGCCGTGCGACGTTTCTAGATAGTAAACATTACGTAGATAATGAGAGACAGTTTCTGTGGGTGGCCCTTATCGGACCAGAATTGAGTTCTACGGCAAATGCCGAGAAAGTTTGGTAGTGTTGCAGTGTCTTGAAATACTCATAGACACTTGAGGCCGGCTCTGGTTGATTGGCTGGTGGTACTTAATGTGGATGTACTGGGATAAATATTTGTCGAGACCAGAGAGGTGAGATTCTGTTCGAAGGCTCAGAATTGTCTCGTTGAAGATCTGTGCAACACCGTGGTAGCTGGCACACCTAGAATTCTGTTTAACAGATAATCGATCAGGAATGACTAGTTGTGCAGTAACAAGAAGATTGGCTTGGCTGAAGTCTAAGTGACTAGGTAACACAGCGTGATAGACGCAAGTCCAGAAGTCAGTGTAGGGAAATTGTTAAGTAGAGAGAGAGAGAGCGCGCGACAGCAAACACCCGCAGCGCGCAAAGTGGAAATTTCAAGTGTGTAAAGTGAGATTGCATGGTAAATGCACCGATATATATAGATGTGCAAACGCCAGGTCGCACGCCACTTGTCAACGGCAGATTTCGCTTGTTGTAATTGGTAACGCTTAATTAAATTTTAATTACATTTGAGTGATATTTTGGCTAATTAATCTGAACCAGTACACGCAGAATAGAGGAAAAAATTACGCATAATGCAAAATTACATATATTGCAATGGATTTATACAAAGAATGTTTTAGAAATTAAACGAATATTTTTCTAAACGATTTTCGTTTTAATTGGCCACGGTAGTTTAAATTTATCAATAGTTATTAGTTTAATTTTATCGAGGGAATTATCTTAGTCTATATCTCAGTAGGTAATAGGAAATATGCTTTTACAAGGGCCAAAAATTTGAAATGATCATACGACCCAAAATGTATAAGCAATTTAAATGTAAAAGAAGATTCTAATTTTAATACAATTTTATTGCCAGGAATAAACAAAATTGAGACGTTCCTGCACCACTTACATATTGTAACGACACAAATTAATGGCCGACATATTGCGTAAATTAAATTCAATTTTATTTACGTTGCAACAATGAGAAAAAAGCGAAACTTGCCGTTTAACCAATAGTGTGCAAGTAGACATGGCATGCTATTTAAGCACGGCAATTTACCATGCAAGTCAGTTGTCGCATTTGCATTCTGCTTTGCGTTACGCGTGTGCGTTCTGTCGGCTGTCAATACCTACGCTGGTGATTTGATAGTTTCACCAACAATTAGCTACATCCGTGACTCATCTTGTTGCGGTACAACCAGCGAGACGAGCCAATTAATTGCAGAACCTGAACGACGTTATCCACATCGTGATTACAACTCTACAATGGGAGCAACAACAACCAGAGTCCACCCAAGGCTCCAGGACATCTTCACACTCTTGTAAACGCCCCGGCTTCAAGGAGAATGCCGTACGACGTTACAAACTCGGTTAAGGTGCTCTGAATAGAGATTAGTTACTGATAGGGGGCCCTTAAGAGGGCCTGGTAATGCGTTCTCTTGAAGTCTTCAGAGTGTGAAGATGTCCTAGAGCCTTGGGTGGACTCTGGTTGAGTTGTCGCTCCCGTGGTTGAGCTGTAATCACGATGTGGATAGCGTCCTGCAGGTTCTGCACTTAATTGGCTCGTCTCTCCGGGTATACCGCAACAAGATGAGTCACGGATGTAGCCAGTTGTTGGTGAAACTATCAAATCACCAGCGTAGGTATTGACAGCCGACAGAACGCACACGCGTGACGCAGGTAGAATGCAAATGCCACAACTGACTTGCATGGTAAATTGCCGTGCTTAAATAGCATGCCATGCCTACTTGCACACTATTGGTTAAACGGCAAGTTTCGCTTTTTTCTCATTGGTGCAACGTAAATAAAATTGAATTTAATTTACGCAATATGTCGGCCATTAATTTGTGTCGTTACAACACTTTCCTCTCTGAAAAAAAGGAAAAAAATTCCTCTCTGCGAGGCTAGATAAGAAATGCATGACAGAGTTCGAACCAAGTTAAGCAAAAATATGATGAACCATAAGTGCTGGGCTTAAATATGCTTGTTGGTTGCTTCAACAATGATATGATGCCAGGTAACCACTAGGAATTGCTACACAAATTGTTAGCTCTAGTGGTCGGTCATAGCACGTGAGGCAAAATAGAGCAGTGTAAGTTTTGGGAGCCGCAGCGTGAAGATTTCGAGGTAAATCGCCTCTGAATTTGCCAGGTTTAAGTTAAAACCTAAGCAGGTTGGATCGTTGTCAATGTGTTTGTATACGACCAAAGGAGCTAGAGTGCTCGACGTTGTGGTCATGACATTTGTAGAGTGGTCTTTGTGCAATTGATAAAGTTGAGATATGCATTGAAAGTGGCCTGTACCATG
Source organism: Eudiplozoon nipponicum (assembly GCA_029291075.1). Classification (NCBI taxonomy): domain Eukaryota; kingdom Metazoa; phylum Platyhelminthes; class Monogenea; order Mazocraeidea; family Diplozoidae; genus Eudiplozoon; species Eudiplozoon nipponicum. Next base: position 49,840 of record JAQBSW010005904.1, read on the forward strand.
ATATGAAGCTGATCACTACTTAGTGTTGCTACACGAAAGCGTTAGCTCTAAGTAGCTGGTCATACCAAAATAGGCAGTGTGATGTCATGTGTGAGAAATACATTATAATGTAAAAATATATACATTAAAATCAAAGGTAACTGCATAAAAATATGTACACGAACATTGCCTCAGAGATGGCATAATACCAAAGAACTGTTCAAAAATGCTACACAATTGTTAGCTAAGAACAGCTGGTTATGCCACGTGAGACAAATACGAAAAATAACGTAAGGTTAAAAAAAATTTTGATAGTTAATGTTAATGTTTAAAAAAAATCAATTACGCGTTATACAAATCAGGATATTGAGATTGTGAGCAGACGGAGCCTGAGACGTGTGTAGAAGGTTGAACGCTCTCAGGATCAGGTGGTTCGATAAACGGTTTCAACCTGTCTATGCTTACTGATGTCGGTGTAGCGCCTTGCATAATGATGAAGTATTTTGGTTGTCTGAGTAAAATCGGGTAAGGACCGCGATACTTGGGTTGTAGTGGTGCAACAGCATTATTGTTGCGAACGAGTACTCTCTTGCAGCTGTGGAGCTGTGGGTGAACGAAGACTGGACGAGGCGTGTGTCTCGGCTGCTGTTCGGACATGTTACCGAAATGAAGTCGAAGGCGGGTAGCTTCGTCTTGTGGGTCATCTTGTGCCGGTAGTAGACGTGGGAGCTGACTAGGCAGGCGTAGATCCATGCCATACAAGAGTTGTGACGCAGACGTTTTAATGGATTCACGAGTACGGGAACGCATGGCAAGCAGAACTAAAGGTAGTGCATCGACCCAGTTGCCATTAATGGACGAGGATGCTAAAGCTGCTTTGAGTTCCCTATGCATTCTCTCTACCATGCCATTAGCTTGGGGATGGTAGGCAGTCGTCTGGCGTAAGATGCATCCCATGTACCGCAAGGTGGTTTTGAAACGATCAGATGAGAAGCAAGTGCCTCTGTCCGTGATGACCTCATTGGGAACACCATAATTGGATATCCATGCAGAGATAAAACCGTTAGTTACTTCGTCTGCAGAAATGGTGCCAAGAGGTAATGCCGCAGGCCACCGTGTAAATCTATCGATCATAGTTAGAAGGTAGCTGAAACCTTGAACCTTTGTCAGATGAACTATGTCGATGTGGACGATGGCTAGGCGAGAAGTAGACCGAAAATGTTGCAACTTAGAACGAGTGTGTCGTGTGATCTTGTTTTTCTGACAAATAGCACACTCTGAGACCCATCGTTTAACATTCTGCCTAAGTCTGTGACCCCAGAAACGATCTGTAAGAAGTCGGACAGTCGCTTGGCTTCCTGGGTGAGAAATTGAGTGAATTGAATCGAAAACTTTTCTCTGAAGGCTGGTCGGCAGAACTGGCTTGTTGGGCTGCGTACCCGTGAAGTAAACAATTGGTAAGCCTTCCCACAGACGGCATATGAACTTGGTTGGGTGACGGGCTATTGATCTTTGAATGTGAATGTCACCGCGTTGTTCAGTTCGCAGGAGAGTTGGCGTTAGTGCAGGTTCACTGAGTGCCACGGAGTTGACAGTGAATGGTGACGGCGAAGGTGGTTGTAGAGAGACGTCTGGCCTGGACAGGGCATCTGCAATGAAGTTCTGTTTGCCCTTGACGTGAAAGACGTCAAATTGCCATTCGCTTAGACGAGAAAGCTGTCTTTCCACTCTGGCAGGGTACTTGGCGATAGATGAAGTTGCGTTTCGAAGTGCGCTAACTAGTGGTGCATGATCTGTGAAAACAACAAATCTGCTACTGCCAATGATGCTGATAAAATGGCGCACTGCGTCGTGGATGGCGAGAAGTTCTCGGCCGAAAGTGTCGTACCTCGTTTCTACTGGTTGGAGAGTACGCGAGTAGAAACTGATAGGCTTCCGAACTCCGTCGATCTCTTGTTCCAAAGTGGCTCCAATAGCGAATTCAGAAGCATCTGTCGTGAGTAGAAATGGCTTTTCGAAATCTGGATGCGTTAGCATTGTGGCATTTGCTAACGAGTTGATGGCAAGTCGAAGTAATTCCTCGTCTTCGGATGACCAAGCAATGATGGAATTCTTGCTAAGTCCTTTTCGGTTCCGCAGGTGCCTGCACAAAGGATAAAGTTGTTTTGAAAGGCCTGGAAGGAACTTGCGATAATAGTTTAGTACTCCCAGGATTTTCTGCAACTCGCTCACAGTCCTTGGTGACTTGATATTCTTGATTGAATTCGTCTTTGACGGCAACGGTTGAATACCTTGGGCCGTGATACGATGCCCTAAGAAGTCGACGGATGAAGTTGCAATCTGCGTCTTGTCACAGTTGATCTTGAGTCCGTGGTTGGATAAGCGTGAGAGGACATTTCGTAGATGTTTCGCATGAGATTCTAGATCTGGACTGAATACCATAATGTCATCGAGATATGACATACAATAAGCAGAGTCGTCGCGAAGTATGTTGTCTATGAATCTTTGAAATGTCTGAGTAGCACACTTAAGTCCAAAAGGCATGTAAAGATATTCAAAAAGGCCAAATGGAGTGATGACTGCAGTTTTCTCGATATCCTCTGGTGCTACCGGTATGTGATGGTACGCTTGTCTGAGGTCAATCACTGAGAAGAAATTGCTGCCGTTGAGTTTTTCAAGTAAAGTGTTGATATTTGGAATAGGATATGCATCAGATTTTGTCACTGAATTTAGCTTACGGTAGTCTCCACAGGCTCTGTACGATCCGTTTGATTTAGAGACTAAGTGCAGTGGTGACGCCCATGAACTTTTCGATGGTCTGATGATTCCCTCTTCCAAAAGCCTTGAGAATTCTTCTTGGGCAGCTTTCAGCTTAGCAGGAGCCAGTGGTCGCTTCTTGATTGCAATAGGTTGTCCTTCTGTGACGATATGATGCATCGTGTTGGAAACTCGTAGCTCTGACTTGTTAAGATCGAAAAGCGATTTGTATTTTCGAAGAGCTGCTGATATCTCTGCTGAATGATGCACTGGGGTTGGCTGAATGACCTGTAACTCCAAACGCTCGGAGGCAAGTGTCCAAAAACTTTGTTCAGGTCCTGTGGAGGGGTCGATGATCTTTTGATTGGCAAGATCAACAATGAGCCGAAATTTTAGAAGGAAATCAAGGCCTATTATATTATGTGAGACCTTGGCAATGATGAAGTTGTGGGAAAATTCACGTCGTAGACCTATGTTGAGTGTGCGGTACCGACAGCCATATGTTGGTATGGGCTCGCCTGTAGCTGTTGCGAGAAGAACGCCTAGCGACATCTCGGCCATTGAATCACCTTTGAGAACTGAGACTGCCGCACCTGTGTCTACGATGAACTCTTCGCCAGTTTTGAAATCAAGAAGGTGCAGAAGTTCGTTGGGCTGTTTGGCCGGGTCATGCAAACAA
>JAQBSW010005905.1:0-53244 GCA_029291075.1 Eudiplozoon nipponicum
ATTTACAGCAATAAAGCTTTGGATTTATCCTATACATTCGCGTTTCCAGATGTCATTCAAATTAAATAAAGCTGAGTTATCCAATTTTTAGTTAGAATGTCTTAATAATTTGATGTTAGGAAGCAATATGATATCTGGAAATAAGATTATTCTTCAAAGTTCACCGACTGCCAGTGTGACATTTACTGCTTCGATAGAAAATCTGCCGAACAAACAATATGAGCAGCATTTAAATCTGATTTCTCAAACGAAAATGATACATTTTAATAATAAAATTACAAATCTCACATTTAAGTTTATAGAGTTTAGATTATCGATATTTGGTAAGTATCAAGTGAAAAAGGTTTTGCATAAAGAAATGCGTTCATATCGAATAGGAAATATCAATGAAATATAAATTTTCTCACATCAAGTACTAGGGAATATGCCAATCCATGTTTGCCTATAAACGATTCAGATAAACATTTGTCATATATACCATGCGAAGTTAAAAATATGTCTGACAAAAGCAGATAACTTAAATTTGTCTAACGTTATTCAGCAATTGGAATAAAAAGGTAAAAGAAATCCAGTGAGCCGCTTTGAGCATTTTTAGTAATTTTTTTATTCAGCATTTCTATTAAATATATTTTAATTAAAAAAAACATTTAATAAATGAAACAGCAAAAAAATGTACAAAATTATGCCAGAAATTCGGTTGAAATTAGTCCACCACTCAAGAAGATATGACATAAGTTAATCTACAATTATAATAATAAAGTAATAGAAATCTAGCGAGCCGCTTTGTGTAGTTTTAGCCCAATTTTGTATTCAGCATTTCGATAAATTATTTTTTAATTAAAAAAACCATTTAATAAATGAAAAAGCAAAAGAAAACGTACATAGTTATGGCAGCATAGTACGATTTAGCTGAAATTTTTCCACCTCTCCAGGAGATATTACATGCACGGTAAATGACTTTATAAGAAATAAGAATATGTACATTCTGAAAATTGTGCAATTAAATTGTCACTGGATGGTTTTATATAAACTTCTAGGTTGCATAAAAATAGACTTGTCATGGAGGTCAAATTAAACATCAGGATATCAATAAGCCTTTGCGTATATAATGGTACATATGTACAGATCATCCAAATTCTTATATAATTCAAGTGGACGAAATTTGCATTCGCATATTAATCCTGAAGCATAATTTGAATAAGGAAATACTGAGTCAAATGCTAAATTTTTAGGTGATATTATCTTTTCTCTTATACACAGCATCGACTATATTATATAGTTCATTATTTAATTGTCTGCAGTTCAAATGGATACATAAGTCATTTTTGGTATTTTCCAAATATTTTTTCATCTAGTGGAAAACGTTCGCGCTAACCTATACGTGACCAATATCTGCATTCTAGACTTTTGCTTATTCAAATTAAATCTATGCTTGATAACTTTCGAGTTATATAACTTCATTAAAATTCAAATAAATAGATTGTAGAAAAATTATTGCGACAACTTAGGGATGCTACTATTCAACAAATATCTAATTGTTTTTAGACTTTGCCTAAACCGGCTTTCGCATTTCGAAAAATTATGCGTAAAATCAGCAATACACTAAACATTGTACAATTATAACTTGATTCTATATTTATGTTTGCTGAGTTTGTAAATTATTGCACCTGTTGAGCAAACACGTGAGATTAATTATATATCTTAATAAGTTGCACATTTACATAGAAAATTTAAATTGAAATAATAATATAAATTGAATTATTTTGACTAAGTTATTTAACATTTGGTCAAGACCCACAACTCCGTTTATCAAAAAGTAGGCATGTTAATATTTTTCTTTACAAATAACTTTTATTTCAAGGGTGTTTTTTCTGAAATCACTCTTGAAATTTATTGGGCTACAAATAATAGCAGATATTAATTAACTGTATTTTAAATTCTTTTCGAATGGTATTACTCCATTGTCTATTCTGTGCGTGGAAAATCATACAAATCAATATTTTGGTGATAAACGAGCCGGTTTCCCTTCGATTAATAATGCATTCCAATAGTTATTCAATTTTAAATTACATAAGACCAAATTTAATTGTTTTTGCTTTAATTACTATTAAAAATATGAACTAAAAGTTTTCGCGAATCGTTTCGATAGGGCACGGTGTTACGTCAAAATTAATAAAGCCAAAATTCTTTGCATAAATAAAATTAGAAAATGCATGTAAACGTTGTGTATGCTAACGGCTTTTAATTTCAGAATCAACAACTCTGTTTCACCATGCACAATTTAATCGCTCTTTTGTATAGAATTTATTATTTTATTAAAGTCGTACGAAAAATTATTTCAATACATTTATGACGATTATTTTAACGAAGCATGTTTTGATTTGCCAATTTAAAATTTTGTCCAACTAAGAAAGAAACATTGGGCTCTTATTTGGCATGAAGCTTGTTAGTTCACATTCGGTGTCATGATTAAATAAATAATCAAGTGATACTTCAAAATTAGTACTCCATAGCTCCGTATTAGTATTTCTATCATTTGAAAATCGTAAGATTAATTGTTATTCGGTTGATATATATTTATGTCAGTCAATTTAAGCAGTATGTAATCTTATAAAGCTTCAATAGTTCTTTTACATAATGCAAAACTTAAATTTTGAATTCATGTTTGAAGATGGAAATATTTGCGGAATACTTGTCAGTGAAACTTATTTGAGTTTTAGCAATACCCTAATATATAGGATGCATATTTGACAGACAGTTTTATCTATATCTCCGCGGTCTATATTTGAAAATGAACCATATTTTCAATTTTTTCGTCAATAAAAAAATTAATTTTTATTTAATTGATCTCCTTGATTAGAGGAATCGCGGAGTAATGAATACTAAGCTTACTTTCTATTTCATTAAAGTCAAACAATGGTCACTAATCAAAATGGGCTTTTTTTCAAGATATATCGATGAAAAAATATTGAAAATCGTGCTTATATTTCTCGTGAATTTAATTAAAATTTTTAGAGCGAATTGATAAATTTGGCGTGAACCATATTGCATATTCTGTAGACGCAGATTTGTTAATGAAATCATGTGATTCAAAGCCAAAGTTCAAAATGATACTGGAGGAATAAAAGGTGCGCGGAGGTGTTACAAAGTAGAATACGATGAATAATTATTTGAAAATAACCGTCCAACAAAATTGCATGAAAAGATTTTCGTAAAACATTACTCGGTAAAGCAAATTAAGAAGAAAAGAACAATTTTGAAATAGATAAAAAGTGTAAGATAAATAGATTAAAAATGGTTGATGGAGTACTGATGCTTTTGTAAGTCCAATATCATTTTATTCCTTATTTTCATTTAAATTGAACGGTAATATCCGCACAAATTTTGCAAGTAAAATCTTTTATAATTTTTTAAGCTAACATATATCTTAATATACTTTTTTTCTCATTTTCGAGCGAAATCGCTTATTTACAATGAAGCAAAGATAAAAAATTGATTCATGACTATTTTATTCCGAACATTATTTTAATTCTCTCTCTATGAGATAAAGTACATCTAACGTATATTTCGCGCATCATCAATCTCAGTATATCTTAAAATTCAAGAAACCAAACAAGTTTATTCTAAACAGGTAAAAAATATTCAGACACATTTTATAAAATTTTAATACGAGAATTTCGAAAATAATCCAATTCAAGGACTCTGCGTGAGTTTTGGATTCTTTGATGTCTTGTCGCGAAAGTCCATATATTTTCAGTAAATTGAAGCCTATATTGCTTTCATTTATAGATTTCAAAAAATATTTTTAAATGCATATAATATAGCGGTTTTTTGTACTCATAACTAGTGGACAACATTGCATTAATCGGTATAAAATACCAAAGTTAAATGTTTTCAAGGTATATATATTCCAAACATAATAAGAAATATATATTATGCAATTTGTTAAAGGAAAATAAACGACGGTATTTTTCCTACGTTTCACCGAATATTTTCCAAATAATTTGTGTTTAGATTACTATATGCATATTTCCAAAATTATCCATTTAATTTCTTCAATACCATCTGTATTTGTTTTATTGGCTTAATTAGCAAATTAGAAGAAAAAATATATCTAAAAATTAACGTTTTTTAAACATTGTTTCAGAGTAAATGTTGCATTGCATGTACTCGTTATACAAAAATGACGCAGTGACAGAAAATGCAAATGGAGTGACACAAATGCACTCAGAAATTTAATCAAAATATCGCAAATATATTAAAACGCCTTGCATTTTAATTAGTAGATATTTTGATGTTCCAAATGGTAGTTCCCAAAATATGAAATTCATTGATTTATTGTGCATAAAACCTCAAAATGTGCTTGGTCTGGTATTTCATTTCTGTGTGAAATGCGTTGTCTCTACGGAAAATTTGCTTTGACATTCAGTTATTTATTTTCATATATTTTGGCTTTCAACAATAAAAAAGTAATCACCTAATCAATTAAACAAAAATTGATTGCGCGGGTGGTGATAACAATTCTTTAAATCAAGTTTGTGAGCTTGAAGTAATCACCAATCCTATTGTATTTAACCAGTCGTCGAACAACTGGCGATAGCTTTGTTGTGTTGTTCGACGACTGGGTAAATCTAATTGGATTGGTGTTTAATTCAAGCTCGTAAACTTGATAATCTACAAGTCGTTTTAAAAACAAAAATATTTTTATTCTCTATGTGTACAAATGTTGACATTTATACCTCACACAATCATTGATTGCGCGGGTGGAGGTAATAATTCTTTAAAAGGATATATTTTATACCAAATTTTGTTTCTATGCTCAAGCGATTTCTGTGCGTTTTGAAATAGATACATACATTTCGTTTTCGCAAACTGAAAAATAACAATTTTAATATAATTATAGCCCAATATTATATTTAGCGACCAAATTAGAAGTTTTAGAAAAAAATTGGTCCTTTTATTGAAGTCATCAGTGAAATTTCTTTAGAAATTTAGACATCAAACGTACTCTACTAAATTTAATTTAATTTAATTGTTTCCAGATATTGAAAATTGGATTCGTCTAACCAAAATTTATATATCTCGCTGCATATTAAATTTATTCTTGGTACAATACTTTCAATGTTTTTTTATGATTTGTTTATGCAAGCGAAATAATAATATTTCTTAAAATGGCTGGTTTTAATTCTGACTTGAAATTGGCGGAATGAGAAATCGATAAAGTGTATGGTGAAATATTTTTGTTGTGAAATATAGAATGGAAACATTTATAGGATAAAAAATAAATTATATTATTTTTTAATTGTAAAGAATTTCTGCAATGAAAATTTTTGTACAACTGATCAAAAGAACATTTATTTTAAACATGAATGCGCGTTCAAAAATTGTGAAATATATGCACATTTTGTGGTATTGCAGTTTCTGCCGATTTCCGTGCAGTGTGCACAAATGTTGCTGTGATTGATAAAGTGTTTAGTTTACTTTTCAACCTATTTTCATTTAACATGGTCTGCCTCTGTACTTTGACTAATTTTGTATTTATTTATTGATAAAAATTGCAGTGGTAAAGGTCGAAATTTACCGCTTGGTATTACATGTTTTGCTTCCCCTTTGTTTTAAAAATAGAAAAAATTTCGTATTTTCCTATTTTGTATTCACATTGTGATTCAATTTACGCTTCAAACTGGATGTCCAATGTTTTGATTATTGCTTTCAACCAAGACAAAGTTTGCCGATTTTTTTGCTACACTAAAACAATATCGATGCATTTGGGAAAATAATCGAACAAATACAAGATTATTCAGTATTACAGCCATTTAAAAGCGACTTTGATCAAGTAAGAAATTTTATATCAAGCAAATTGACTTTTATTGAGTATTTGCAAATTTAATAATGATATTTACTTGATAAAGAGTTGCATATCTTTAACCATATTTCAGAAAATTGGTACTAAACGTGTTTACTATGTGAATATTACAAAGTAAAAATCATTTATATTAAATTATTTTTACAGCATCAGTATAAACATAGTGCTATATTGTGTAGAAAAGACAATTAAATTTTACTGTTCCTGAAATTGAGATTATAAATAAATTATTCATTCATAAATTTATTTATATACGTTGTTCCCTTCCTGTGTGCAAAAACAAAAAGAAATTTTATCAGATATAAGAAAATTTTCTTTCTCATGGTCTTCTCAAATATCTACTTATGAACATATCTTTATAAATAAATTGGAAAGCAAAACAAGATAGAAATATTTGAACATAGAGAGAGTGTGGAAAATAGAATCCAATCAAAATTGCGCACGTCACCTCCAGTTCAAGCTCAATGCTTGTACGTGCTTCTTCTGCTTACATAAATCCGGCTGCAATTTGTTCATCCATAAGGCTTCGTATGTAGCTAGCTCCCTTTTGTTTTTGCATTTAGTAATTACTTTGAATGCTACGTCTGGAGAACATACGTGCGATGTTTCGATGATGTGTTGTGCAATAGCAGACGTGTATTCACCATTTGATTTAAAACAGGCGTTCAAGTTGTAATGTTCCCTCATTCGAGTAATTAACCGTCTGGTCGATCGGCCTACGTAAGTTGATCGACAACTTGCGCACGTATATTGATAAATAATATTTGATATCGACATTAACGGCTGTTTCTCTTTGATTGCTGGTAAAGGCAAGTGTGTTACCCTAAATAACACTCGTAGTTTGGCTGCATTAAATGTGCGTGTCAATGCTGTTTCAACTTTCTTTTGTGCCATTCGGGAAACTGCATCCCCCTTAAATGGGATGTTAAGGTAGACTGTTTTCTTTTCTGGCCCATAATACGTCTGTTTCTGGTTAACTCCCCTTTTAATAATTGATTCAATTAACTGTCTGGGATAGCCATTAGACATTAAATCGTTAATTGCTTTATTATATTCATTTTCTTTAGAATCTTGACTAACCAACCTGTCAATTCCTGAAAAGCAACCACGAACTGTTGATAATTTATATTGAAATGGCACAAAACTGCTGTAATGCAAATACTGTGCAGACCATGTTGGTTTATGGTAAATTGTTCTGTTTAATTTACCATTAGTTTCTTTCATTAATAGTACATCTAGGAAAGGCAGAGAGTCATCTTTCTCGTGCTCTGACGTGAAACCGATATTCTTATGTGCTTTGTTGAAACTTTGAAGCAATGTTCGTGGTTGCGACCTGTTCTTAAGTACAAGATATATATCATCCACGTACCGTATATATTGAGCACATTTACTTATGTCACTCTTTAATGATGTATTTTCTAGGTGCCCTAGAAAAATCTCAGCCAACACTGGAGATAAGGGCTTCCCATTGTGACACCATCAGTCTGTTTGTAGATGTTTCCATTAAAACGAAATCGTACGTCTTTCGTGCATAATAAGATAAGCTTGCGTAGAGTTTGACCTGGCACCGGCGATGGTAATATATCGTGTTCTACCGCTTTGACTATAATGTCAATGGTTTCATCAATTGGAACATTTGTAAACAAAGACGTAACATCAAAAGATACCATAATCTTGTTTTTAACATTTATATCTTGAATTTTGTTTACAAACTCAAACGAATCGGCAACCGAATAATTACCTAGTAGTTTACGTAATGGTTCAAGTAAACGAACTAGCCATTTAGCTAGTGCATGAAACGGAGAATTTACCATTGATAAAATTGGCCTCATAGGACAACCTCTTTTGTGTGTTTTTGGTAATCCGTACATTATTGGTGTAGATGAACCAACTGGCTTGAGCTTCTGTGCAGTGGCCTCATCAATAAAACCGGCATCTGTCAAAATCTTAATTTCATTTATCACTTTGCGCTCCACCTTGTCTATTTCATCTGATTTATCGTCTAGACGTGTGAATTTTGTATTGTCATTTAACACGTTTTCCATCTTTTGTACGTAGTCCGATTTGTCCATTATAACTGCGCTCTTTCCTTTATCAGCGCGTAGTATTTTGATGTCTGCATTTCTGCTGATATTTCTAAGTGCATTTAGATGCTGCTTTGTCAACGCATGCTGCTCTGCGCATTTAGACGATTTCAGGTGTGAAGCCTGATCAACTAGTGTAGCCTTGAACCAATTTTATAATCAATACTGGTAGGCTCCAAGTCAGCTGTTTGTTCAAATAACAATTCAAATGCTGCCTCAAAATCAACATCGCATTTATTAGAAGGATGTATTCCATAATTTCGGCCCATCGATAGTGCCTCCATTGTTAGCTGATCGATTGGCACTTTTGATAAGTTAAGCACACGCTTATCAAGATCGGTCGGTATTAAATCACATAAAACTCCAGGTTTTACATCTTTTTCCAATTTGTTCAAAATTCTTGCTTTATCTTTCCTCATAACTGTCGGCAAAAACATCAAAAATTTAATTCTTGCAAAAAGACTTAGTTCATCTAATACACAAGATACAAACCCAATTCTTGATTGTTTGTTTTTGCACACAGTAAGGGAACAAGGAATTTTATTAAAGTTCGCATTTCAAAAGAATTTATTTATATATTTGAAAATCTCATTTAAATAATTTTATGCAACACATTAAATTTATTATAATTTGTCACTAAAAAAGCAGAAAATTATTGCCTTTTAATGTGATAATTGCGAATGTCAGCATATATTTAACAAATCAGCTTATTTTTATTATTTGTAACTGCTGGCGCAAGACAAGGTCCAATTATCTGCTTCATAATGTAGGCCAAAATTTTCCTTTGCCTTTTCGGAGCCATCCTTTTTTACCACCTGAGTGTAAATGCCGTGTTGAGGGAATGACGGAAGAATACATAAATAAAATGTCAGAAGATAAAATGAAGAATATATTGAAGGATATATTAGCAGAGGAATGCGAAGAAGAATGTGATCAAACTATTGAAGAATTAAATGAAATGGTAGACAGAATGCAAGTTCAAAATCTGAGGGAATTTTAACAGTTTTTTTGTTAATGTAATTGCAAGACGTTGGTGTAGAAGTATAGGATGAATAAATCGATGACAAACAACAGGCTTGCTAAGTTTACATTTGATTAGATGGTTTAGATAAATTTAATTCCAAAAGAATATATTTTACTCGAAAAATAAATAACTGTGGATAAAGGAAAATATACCTTTTCAAATTTTGATTGTGTTATCCTGTAATTTTTATCTCTCGGTTTATGTAAAATGTATATATTGATTAAAAAGTCTGTAACTTGGTGCCTTAAGTAGGAAAAACTAACAGAAGAGCACAATTCACATTATACAAATATTAATTAAAGACATGCGTTTGGCAGAGATTTTAAAAATGGTGCAAAATAACTACTAACACAGAAGTTAATTTTGCCTTTGAAAGCAATTATTTACCCAAGTATATATTTGTTCTCAAGCGCCAAGACGAATTCTCATTATCTCCATATAGGAAACAAATATTTCATTTACAAAAATGTTGCGCCGGATTTATTCTCATATATTGCGTTTCTAGATGTCATTTAAATGAAATGCAGTTGAGTTATCAAATATTTTATTAAACTGTTTTAATAATTTGATGTTATGAATCAATTTTTGGAAAATAGATTTATCATCAAAGATCACCTAATTCTAGTGTGACATATTCCGCTTCGATGGAATATCTTTTAAAATTTCCACAATTTCAACAATTTGAGCAGCATTTAAATATGATTTCTCACGAGAAAATGATTTATTTTAATCATAAATTAAGAAAACTCACATTTCATTTACAAGACTTTAGCATTTTGTCATTTGCCACAAGTTGTGTTTTACTCTTGTGCGTATTGTGTCAGCCTTGAAGATTAGACTGGAAATGATGTCTCGAAATATTGGGAAAAGAACAATGAAAAATCCTGTTCCAACGTCATTTTCAGACAATCAGCTGAGGGTAGGCTTAAAAAAGGGGGACAACTGAATACACATCAATTGAAGCCAATAAGCAGAGCACCTGAAAATGATCAAAATTCAAGATTTTACCGACCTAAGAATACTATCAATAGTCCTGCACAAGAAAAATTCGGTCAAATCCACAACAAGATGGACAGCACTACGCAAGAAGTTTGATCGTTTACAAAGTATTTTTTGTATAAAATGTTTGGAATAATTAAATATCAATGAGGAATTTTCAAACAACTTGTACTAGGACATGACTAAATTCATGCCTAAATAATTTACCTTTTTTATATTTGGTAAATTTTAATTAAAACTGTTTGCCATAAACGAAAGCTCTCAAATCGAATAGGAAATATCAACGAAATTAAAAATTTACTCACATCAAGTACTAAGGCATAAATAATCCCATGTTTACCTATAAACACTTCAGATAAACGGGAACTATATATCCAGTAATTTGACCATGCGAATATGACAAATATATCTGTCAAACAAATCACTCATTTTTTTAAAAGCTAATCAGCAGATGGACAAATGAATTAATAGAAATTAAAAGAGCTGCTTTACGTATTTTTAACCAATTCTGGGTACAGAATTTAGATTAATTATTTTTTAATTTAAAGCTACTGAAGGAAAATGCAAACATTTTGGCAGCATAATACGATTTAGCTTAAATTAGAAGCAAATATGAAATTCGCGGCAAATGATTTTTTAAGAATTATGAATATCAAATATCTGAAACAATTGCTAGTAATTTGTCACTGGATTATATTATATAAAATTTTACTACATTTCTAGATTGTATAAAATTGGTCTTATTATTGAGTCTGAAAGACACATCGAGATTTTAATAGCCATCTCTGCATATAGAGGTCAATATGTAAATTGCATCTAAATTCTAATAATATTCATGGAACATTTTTCGCTTAATGGAAAAACTTTGCGCTAACCAAGACGTGACCAATGTAAGCCTTTTAGAGTTTTGCTAAGTCAATTAAAAATATGCTTACTTCTTTTTCAGTAATAAAACTTTGTCAAAATTCAAATAAATAGATTTGTTGTAAAATTATACCGACATTATAGGAACGTAACCAGTTTTAATTTATTTATTTAGCAGGACACTGACAATAAAGTTGTCCCAGTCAGTATATATATTTGTTGGAAGACATGTTTAATTTTCCATTATATTATTAAATTTGCAAAGATTTAAATTTTTCAGAACCGTGAAATTCTGCTGCTTAAAACGTTTCTGAAATGAACAAGCGTTTTAGGACAACATATTTTCGAATTTATTTTAAAAAATTATATAACACATAAATCAGTAATATATTTCGAATTTTGATGACATTTAAACTTTCCAATTATAAAGTAAGCCACGTGTAGATAGGAAATAAATATCGTTTTTATAAATAACTATTAAGAGCTTATAGAAAAAAACCTTTTGTATTGGCTCAGGTGTGCTTAGGCTTTTTGCTTGCTGGATATTCGACTGAAGATGTCGGCATTAAATTCAAATCGATCTGTCTAATATGTAAACCTGTTTGCCAACTTATCTCAATCTTCATTGTTCCCTTCCTGTGTGCAAAAACAAAAAGAAATTTTATCAGATATAAGAAAATTTTCTTTCTCATGGTCTTCTCAAATATCTACTCATGAACATATCTTTATATATAAATTGGAAAGCAAAACAAGATAGAAATATTTGAACATAGAGAGAGTGTGGAAAATAGAAACCAATCAAATCCAGTTCAAGCTCAATGCTTGTACGTGCTTCTTCTGCTTACATAAATCCGGCTGCAATTTGTTTATCCATAAGGCTTCGTATGTGGCTAGCTCCCTTTTGTTTTTGCATTTAGTAATTACTTTGAATGCTACGTCTGGAGAACATACGTGCGATGTTTCGATGATATGTTGCGCAATAGCAGACGTGTATTCACCATTTGATTTAAAACAGGCGTTCAAGTTGCAATGTTCCCTCATTCGAGTAATTAACCGTCTGGTCGATCGGCCTACGTAAGTTGATCGACAACTTGCGCATGTATATTGATAAATAATATTTGATATCGACATTAACGGCTGTTTCTCTTTGATTGTTGGTAAAGGCAGTGTGTTACCCTAAATAACACTCGTAGTTTGGCTGCATTAAATGTGCGTGTCAATGCTGCTTCAACTTTCTTTTGTGCCATTGGGGAAACTGCATGCCAGGTCAAACTCTACGCAAGCTTATCTTATTATGCACGAAAGACGTACGATTTCGTTTTAATGGAAACATCTACAAACAAACTGATGGTGTCGCAATGGGAAGCCCCTTATCTCCAGTGTTGGCTGAGATTTTTCTAGGGCACCTAGAAAATACATCATTGAAGAGTGACATAAGTAAATGTGCTCAATATATACGGTACGTGGATGATATATTTCTTGTACTTAAGAACAGGTCGCAATCACGAACATTGCTTCAAAGTTTCAACAAAGCACATAAGAATATCGGCTTCACGTCAGAGCACGAGAAAGATGACTGTCTGCCTTTCCTAGATGTACTATTATAGAAAGAAACTAATGGTAAATTAAACAGAACAATTTACCATAAACCAACATGGTCTGCACAGTATTTGCATTACAGCAGTTTTGTGCCATTTCAATATCAAATATCAACAGTTCGTGGTTGCTTTTCAAGAATTGACAGGTTGGTTAGTCAAGATTCTAAAGAAAATGCATATAATAAAGCAATTAACGATTTAATTTCTAATGGCTATCCCAGACAATTAATTGAATCAATTATTAAAAGGGCAGTTAACCAGAAACAGATGTATTATGGGCCAGAAAAGAAAACAGTCTACCTAAACATCCCATTTAAGGGGGATGCAGTTTCACGAATTGCACAAAAGAAAGTTGAAGCAGCATTGACACGCACATTTAATGCAGCCAAACTACGAGTGTTATTTAGGGTAACACACTTGCCCTTACCAGTAATCAAAGAGAAACAGCCGTTAATGTCGATATCAAATAATATTTATCAATATACATGCGCAAGTTGTCGATCAAATTACGTAGGCCGATGGACCAGACGGTTAATTACTCGAATGACGGAACATTGCAACTTGAACGCCTGTTTAAAATCAAATGGTGAATACACGTCTGCTATTGCGCAACACATCATCGAAACATCGCACGTATGTTCTCCAGACGTAGCATTCAAAGTAATTACTAAATGCGAAAAGAAAATGGAGCTAGCTACATACGAAGCCTTATGGATAAACCATTTGCAGCCGGATTTATGTATGCAGAACAAGCACGTACAAGCATTGAGCTTGAACTGGATGTGACGCACGCAACTTGATTGGTTTCTATTTTCCACACTCTCTCTATGTTCAAATATTTCCATCTTGTTTTGCTTTCCAATTTATATATAAAGATATGTTCATGAGTAGATATTTGAGAAGACCATGAGAAAGAAAATTTTCTTATATCTGATAAAATTTCTTTTTGTTTTTGCACATAAGAAGGGTACAATGAATACTAATAATAATAATAATAATAATAATAATAATAATAATAATAATAATAATAATAATAATAATAATAATAATAATAATAATAATAATAATAATAATACACACATAATAATAATAATAATAATACAATACACACACACAATAATAATAATAATAATAATAATAATAATAATAATAGACACCGGTGCGCAATACGCCGGTAACATGCAGTGGATTTAGGTGACTTAATGCTCAAAGCCAGGATTTATTTATTCTGTGCACTCTAACTATTCCGACATAACCACGAACAGTTCAATTAAGACACTCTGGATTTATATTTTTTGTATTTTTCAGTCATTTATCCGAAACTCTACAGTTCATTGGATATATGTGAATGAATATTCAAAACCTAGCATACAGTTGATCTCTAGGGCAACGCAAAACTTGGATTTATATTTTGTGGTTATTGTAACTACTTTTATACGATTTTTATCTATGCTTTGCAACATAATGTTCAATAAAAAATTGATATTTGTTTAAGCTTTCTCACATCACCCTTCGGGAAAAGGCCAGGGATTTATCAAAAATGCAGATGGAAATAACTGCTACCAGGTTTAGGTAGGAAGGCATAAACTCACTAAGTAGACAACTAGCTTGCAGAAACTCTTAAATTAACCACAAAACCTCCTACAATGAGAAGTCTCAAAAATGCGACTTCCTTGCAAAATCACTCTTTAGAATATATATACCGAGACTGTAAATGTTACTAACACTGTGGCTATTGTGTTAAAGATGGACAACAAAATCTTCGTACCAAAACGCTACATGGTACAAACACTATGGTTGCCGAGGCGGTACATCGAACAGACATGACGGAAATCAGAGTATACTATAGTTCGCCGACACTGAGAATTACAACTATTTCTGAACACCTGTTACTCCAGTAAATCCATACACTCTGGCCTTGATCAATATCAGTTAACACATTTCGCGGTAAGCATGACCTCATTGAATTCAATATATAAAAGTTAATTACTGCTTGTTGCGGAGAACTAATATATATTGAAGAATGTATTAGGCGTTGTGAACCTAATAACAAGTTTGTTCGGTTGTGATCAGAAGGAAAAGCCAAAACAGCATGAAAAGAATAGAATAGAATATCTTTATTTGGATTCAAACCACATATGTTCCATCAAATAATAAAATTCTATAATTTACAATATAAAAAGATATCACATCACATATATATGTGCAATTAGTTGTACTGTACAATTTATCAGCATCAGAAATTTCGGCTGTAAAGTGTGATAGATTCTTAATCAAAAATGAACGGAAAGTATAATCCAATGCACATTTATTTCTTACTTACTGGTGACTCATCAGAAGGACCCGGTATTACACCCTTTAACCACTATATATATGGGTGTGGAATGCGGAATAATAGCATGTGATATAATAACAAATATTTAGTGGTTTACGGGCGTAAAACCGAATCCTACTGATGAGTCACAAGTAAAAACGAAACATATGTGCATGTTAATGCTGTCTTTGGTATATCCATCTGGTCAAAACTGAAATAATTTGGTACTAGGTTTGCAACACCTAATACATACTTGCATATGTATATTAGTTCTCATCAACAAACAGTATTTAAATGTTGTATATTGAATTCAATGGTGTCATGCTTACCGCGAAATGTGATAACTGATATCGATCAAGGCCAAAGTGTATGGATTTACTGGAGTAACAGATTTTCAGAAATAGTTGTAATTCTCAATTTCGGTGAATAATAGCATACATTGATATCCATGATGTTGGTAACAGGTACCGACTCGGCGACCATAGAGTTAGTACCATGTAACTTTAGATACTACGATGTTGGTATCGGTTACTCACACAATAGCCTTAGTGTTATTATCCTTTGCAGACACGGTATATATATTATATAGAGTGAGTTGGGAGGTAGTCGCATTTATGAGACTTTATATAATGTTAACCTCACTATTGCAGGTTAACACATTCGTCTAGGAGATTGTACAGTCCTATTATCCCACATTACTCACCAAAATATATAGTGGTTAAAGGGCGTAATACCGGCTCCTTCTGATGAGTCACCAGTAAGCACAAAATAAATGTGCATTGGATTATACTTTCCGATCATGTTGTCTTTGGCTTTTCCTTCTAGTCACAACTGAACTAAATTGTTACTAGGTTCACAACACCTAATACTTACTTTTATATATATTATTTCTCCGCAGCAAACAGTATTTAAAAAGAACAAACAATTTATGCGATATTTATATCTGCTGCTTTAAATCTAGACGGATTATATTAATTTATAAAGTAACAAACACGCACTTCAGTTTGAAGAATTTAGCTTTAAGATATATGGTAAACTTTAACTAAAAAAATTGGCATAAAGAAATGCTCTCATATCCAGTAGGAAATATCAATGAGGACATTTTCTAACATTAATTACTAAGACATAAATAAATCCCTGTTTGACATATATTCTGTATTTTTACCATGGAAGGGTAACAGATATGTCTGTCAAAAGCAGCTATATTAATTTTGTATAAAGATATTCAAAAATTGGATTAATAAGGTAATAGAAATATGGCGAGTCGCTTCGAATTGTTTAAACCAATTCTGGGTTCAGCAGTTCGACCAATGAAATTTGAAAAAAACACAAACTGAATTAAATAGTTTAAAACTTGCATAAATAAGCTGCATTATACGATTTAGTTCCAATTTGTTTAACTCTAAAAAAGATAAGGATTGCGCATGATTGATTTTTAAAGAATATTGAATATGTAAAATTTGAATATTTTGGAAGGAAATTTTCACTAGATACATTTATATAAAATTTTAATACACTTCTACATTGTATATAAATACACTTATCATCGAGGCTAAAGAACTCATCAAGATTTCAATAGCCATCTCTGCGTATAATCGTACATATGTACATAACATCTAAATTGTTATATTATTCAAGTGGACGAAATTTGCTTTCGCATAAAATTTGTGCAGCATAATTTTATTAAAGATATTCGACTAAAACAGTAAACGTGAAGGTGATAGTATGGTCTTTCTTATACACAACATCAGATATATTATATAGGCAATATTTTTCTTGTCTTCAGTTCAAATTCTTACCTTTATAATCGCTGATATATTTCAAAACATTTTTAGTTTAATATAGAAATTTGCGATTACGAAGACGTGACCAATATATGATTTCTAGATTTTCGACAAGTTAAATTAATATATTAATACCATTTTTCAATAATAGAAGGTATTTTTAGTTGAAAATAATTGTTTGTGGTAAAAGTATTCCGACTATACAGGAATGTGACCAGTCCAATTTTATTTATATAACAGGATACTGTCAATAAAATTTTCCCAGTCAGCATGCATTTGTGTTGGAATACATGTTTAATCCGCCTTTACAGTATTAAATTTTTTTACATTGTTATAGTTCAGTTAAGTGACATTTTTATACTTTCAATATTTTCGCAAATAAACAACCGGCTCAGGAAAACATTTTTCATTTTTTTAGAAATTACATAAAACGTAACTCATCAATACCATTTTCATGCAGATGACTTTTTAAACTTTCTCTTTAAAATCTAAGCCCTATGTAGATAGAAAAAAATTCGCTTTTTATTAATCATTATGAAATTTTTATACAAAACACACCTTTGGTATAAACTCAGTGGTGTTTAGGACTGCAGAAGTCACCATTAATTCCAAATCCAGCATAGCTAAGCATCTATCATGGTTACACATTAACATGTCTTTACAAATTATACCAAATCTGAGTTTAAAACCTCCATCTTTCAATGGCTATTTACTGATCAACCATAACATGCCAATTAAAGAATTAAGTATCTGTTGATATTATAACTACAAAAAACCCATAAATGTGCATGTTTGCCTCTGGACAACTCTGAAATTTCAAACGTGTACTTGTAATTTGCGCTAAACTACGTCAAAATATTTAATGGGAGGATTAGTCAGTTTGCTGGCATTAAGTATAGAAGTATTATAAATATCCAGACTACTCATTTCATATATAACTATTTTTTTCGTGTTTTAATTAATGTATCAGACGAAAATTATCTTGGAGATATTAATTGTTTTAGGGATATTCGATTAAATCTAAGGAAAACTGGATTATAATAATAATTATGGTGTTAAATATCTTTTAATATTGCGCTTTAAAATATTTAGTCAATCGTCACGAGGATCAAAAATTTTCATTGTTCACGTCTGCCCTAGTGATACATCTGTTTTCGATAAATCTACTCGTAATTTTGCACTAAATTAAATCAATATCCTGAAACGATTAGGTACCAGGTTTTGAAAAATTACATATATTTTCAAAAACAAATTTTACATTGAATATTATAATTATGCAAATATAATGAACCGTCGGACGCAAAAATAATTGGATAAAGTCATATTCACAAAGATTAAAAAAATTTTTTTTATCGTAAAAATAGCCATAGTCTGGTTTTCAAATTGAAATCATACTCGCCGTTTCTAAAGTAAAACTCGTTTTTCAATGTGGCTTCGCGAAGTTCAAATATGTAAATAAGACTCTTATTGTGTCACAAGCTTTTTGTTCGATATAATGTAATTCTTCAAATAAACTGCAACTTTCATTCACAATAATATAATTTATAAATTTATTGTTCTAATTCTTTTCTTGTCTTCAAGTTATAAGCCCGCTTTTTTCTATTTAAAAAGTAATTGACGGGAATAGGTGTGCAATATGAAAATTCTTAAAAATATTTCATAAAATATATTGCTTGTAAAAATGTTACACTTTGAAAAAATGTAAAAACTAGTTTGACAATTATTATTAAGAAGGGCACGTTGTTACGTGCAATTTATAAAAAGCGAAATTAATAATGTTAATATTATTATAAACTTTAGGCAAACATCGAATAGTTCATAATATTTTCATTTTACGTGCAACGAACTAGTTTCGCCAAACAAAAGTTTAACATTAATTTTAATAAACTTCCATTTTTCACTATTGTTTTCTAAAATTAATATTTGATTCCCATATTTCTGTTAATTCAATTAAACCAAGTTACGTATTAATTGACAGTTCCGAAATTTGTATTTTCTAAGAACAAATCATTTGGCCCATAGTTTACTTGAAGTTTCCTACTTCACCGTCGCTGTTTTGCTCAAATTTTTAATCAAATAATGCTTAAAGAATTGTACTCTGTTGCAGAATTTTACAATTTTTCAATTGAAATAACGTAAATGCTATTATTTTTTCGTCGATTTCAATTTATTTAGTGAGTTGTCTATAAGAAATAATTTTATACTTCAAAAATAACTTAAAATTAAAATAGCCTTATATTTTGAATTCCGATTGAAAGCCGGAATTATTTGCAGAAACCGCAATATTGCTAGGCATTCAAGCCCAATAAATACACTAATGTATGCTGTATTCAAATTAACCAGACTGATTTATCTATTCCTCTGCGGTGTAAGTTTGAATACGCCACATATTTTAGTTTCTTAATCGTCAATAGCAAAATTTGTCTATATGAAATAATTGACGTCTTGATTTTTGTTGTCAATATCATTACACGTCCTTACCTTAATTTAAGTTAAGTGGAAATACGCTGCTTTCTATAACACGGATAGTTTGGCGGCAATAATTTTACATTTAAGAGTGATTTATAATTTCTTTAACCTTAAATTTCATTAGATATAAAAATGTAAAAATATTGCTTGGCTCACCTCCTGTTCAAGCTTAATGCTTGAGCACGCTTCTTCTGCTTGCATAATTTCGGCTGCAATTTGTTGATCCATAAGTCTTCTTATGTGGCTAGCTCCCTTTTGTTATTGAATTAGTAATAATTTTAAGTGCTACGTCTGTAGAACATACATGTGACGTTCCATTGATATGTTGCAAAACCGCAGTCGTGATTACCCATTTGATTAAAAACAGGCAAATATAAAGTAACGCTTCAATCTCATTTTATACTCAATTATCTAAAAAAACATATATTAATATATAAATTGGTTAACTGCTCGAATGAGAGAACATTGTACCCTAAACGCCTGTTTTAAATCAAATGGTGAATGCAGGTCAGATATTGCGAGAAACATCGTTGAAACATCAAACGTATTTTCTCCCGACGTAGCATTTATAATAAATACTAAATGGAATAAAAAAGGGAGCTAGCCACATACGGGGCCTTAATGGATAAAAAATTGCAACCGGATTTATGCAAGCAGAAGAAGCATGTTCAGGCATTGAGCTTGAACTGGAGGGGACGCACGCAATTGATTGGTTTCTTTAGATATACCTTCCCATTTAAGATTAGAATTATATAAATATAATTTATCGAATGAAACTTCGGACGTAAAATAAAACATTATAATCACGTGTAAAAAATCTATGTAAGCTTTTATTTTTTATAGAGCCATAGTCAGGTTTTGAATTTGGCATCACACTTGCTAGTTCTAAATCTCTTACTGAGCTTGAAAGCTACCATGCAATGGGATTTTTAATTTTCAGTCGCCATAAACCAGTTATTTACTATAATGAATTTATTCTAGTAAAGTGAAACTTAAATATTTGGTAATTAGATTTAAAACGTATAAATATCTGCCATATACGACAAAATCCCACATAAACCCACAAAAATTCCAGCCAACGGTGGAAATGAGCGGTCTCTGGTGACAAACCTCAAACAAATTTATGAGCATATAATCTGGGAAACAAAAATTAACTTCAAAATATTGCGTTTTTGCCCACTAAATGTCAAAGACGATTTGCTATTTATTTTAAAGAATGTTTATATATATATTTATATATATATATATATATATATATATATATATATATATATATATATATATTCAATTTTACATTGCGTGTTACGCACGTTAAAGCCAAGTGGTATATAAAGGACAGGAAGGATAAGCAAAAGTCAGGTAACATGATTTGTTATCGTGCGTTTCGTCCTTTGTGGTGTCTCATCATTTAGAGAAAATACTACACTCTGAAACCATTATCGATAATGCCAATTAATATGGGATACTTGGATGGCAAATTATATCAGGTGGTGCTCGTCTAGAGCTTCCAATGAATTCGCTGACTTATTTTTTTATTTTAAATAATCTGTTATTAGGTTCCAACAACTAATATTCAATCGCTTTTTTTCTTGTGGCAATTATTACGAAAGTAAAATAAATATTTGCATCAAAACTCTGAAGAGAATTGAATTTATTTCACTAGAGAATTACTATTTCACAATTTTCTGAAATTCAACGTTGAATTATATCAGAATTTTGAGGTAATTTCGGCTTTGCCAGAACTTGCTTTCACATTTATCTAAATTATGTTATGTAATATGCACTACAATGGAAACTTGATTCTATTTTAACGTTTTTGTGTGGATTTACTGGAGTAACAGGTGTTCAGATATAGATGTAATACACAATTTTGGTGAATTAAAGCATGCATTGAAATCCGTCATTTTGGTACCTGTTACCAACACGGCAAACATAGTGTTAGTAATACGTAACATTTCGGTAATATAATGAAGCTATCGTATTTTGAAACAAAAGCGATAGTGTTGGTATCATTTACGGACGCGGTACATATATAATATAGAGTGAGTTAACATCCAAGTAACATTTGCGACACTTTATATGATGCTAGCTTCACTTCTGCAGGTTTACACATTCGTCGAGGAGATTGTACCGTCCTATTATCCCACATTCTTCACCCAAACATATAGTGGGTAAAGGGGGTAACAACGGTTCCTAGAGATGAGACGACAATATGCGTGCATCGAATGTTCACGGATTATACTTTTCGTTCATGCTGATTTTTGTTTATCTATCAGGTCATAATTGAAATAATTTGTAACAAGTTGCGCAACACCTTATTCAAAATGGCATTTATACCAATTCTCTGCATCAAACTGTATCCACCTGTTATATATTTAATTGAATGATGTCATAATTTCCATGAAATGTGATAACTGATATTGATGAAGCCCAGAGTGTATAGATTTTCTACAGTAACAGGTGTTGAGAAATATTTTTAATTCTCAAATTTGGTGAATTAAAGCACTGATATCCATCGTGATTGTACTATGTACCAACTCGGCAACCATATTATTGGTACCATGTACATTTTCGGTAATTTAATGATGGCATCGGAATCTGCCTTAATAGCCATAATGTCATATTATTTAAAGACAGGTGTATAAGTTTTTTTAGAGAGTTAACGTCGAAGACGCATTGCCAAGACTTTACATGATGCTAGTTTCACTACAGCAGGTTTATGCATTCGTCTGGGAGATTGTGCCATCATATTTTCCCAATGCCCCACCAAAATTTTTCTTGGGAAAAAGGCATAATGCTAGATCCTACTAATGAGTTACCAGTAAGGAGTTAACGAATTTGCAAGCAAGAAATTATACTTTTCGTTCATTCTTTCTTTGGTTTATCCACCTAGTTATAATTGAAGTACTTTACTGCAGTGTGCGAAACACCTAATACATAATTTCATATGGATTAACAGGTTTGACGAATATTTATAAAAAGTCACGTTAGTACGTCAGTATTAATTAATCCAAAATTACTTGTATAAATAATATTATAAAATTTCTCCAAATGTTGTTTATTACATCGACTGTCAATTTGAGAAGCACCAACTATGTTTCTCCAGGCACAATTTAAACGCTCTTTTGTGTATTACCGATTTTTTATTAGAGTTGTACGAAAAGGTTTTTAAATCCCTGTTTTGTGATGATTTATTTAAAAGAAGTACGTTTTTAATTGGAAATCTGGAATTTCCTCTCATTAAGGGAAGACGCCTCGAGCCTTAATTTATGTTAAATGCTAAAATATCAACGTTTACATTTTGCATGAGATATATATACCAAATGCAGAAATGTCGACATGTCATAATGTTAGTTCAAGACCAGTATATGATGTTTCG
Source organism: Eudiplozoon nipponicum (assembly GCA_029291075.1). NCBI lineage: Eukaryota > Metazoa > Platyhelminthes > Monogenea > Mazocraeidea > Diplozoidae > Eudiplozoon > Eudiplozoon nipponicum. Next base: position 22,382 of record JAQBSW010005905.1, read on the forward strand.
AATTCGATATTTTATCTTAGTTTCTCTGAATATTTTCTTAATAATTCAGGTTTAGATTTTTAAGAATCATAAATTAATTATATATTAAAGCGCATCTATGTATCATGTGAAATAATTTTATTTGGCATATTACATGAAAGCATTTTCTTCATGAGATCTTATTTCAATTAAGATATAGGATAATATATGTAAAACAAAGTAAAATAATTTAGAATGTAACGCGCGGCTCCGCGTTACAATCCAACGAGTATCAATTTCGACAATACCGTTTTTCCTTAGGGTCACATATAGTAATTCTGGTTTTAGAAATCTGCCTCATAACTGTGATTGTAGAAACTATCTCTGTTAATTTCAAGCAGTTTTAATTGAGATTTCTTGAAGTGCAATATTATCTGCAGTTAATTGGGTTTTGTTTAAAAATAATACACCGGCAGCATGCAGTGGATTACAGTGTTTTAGCTGTCAAAGTCAGGATTTATATTTTCTGTGTTCTTAAGCGATTTTCCGTGACTTGAAACTATATTTCTAAGAAATTTTGGATTTATGTATGTCTTTTGCGGGGTAGTGGTTTATTTAGCGATGCTATGATATTCATACTTATGCCTGATTGCTGTCGTCGGAAGAAATGGGTTTCGTGGGCCGTGCTTATAATCAGTCTCAGACACCTTTTCCAGTGTCGTGATGTGAGAAGTCTAAGTCGAAGTATCAAAGTAAATAAAATTTCAATGTTAGTCAATATTGACCATGCACTAGACGGCGAAATAATAAAATATATTTAACACAAAGTTATCATCTAGGCACAAAAGGGTAAAGTCAAAAAAGACGATAAATAAATACAGAATGTCTTAGCAGTATAGTTACTTGTCATGGATAAACGCTAAAGAACACACAAAATGTAAATCCTGGCTTTCACAGCTGAAACACAGTAATCAACTGCATGCTGCCGGCGTATTACGAGCGGGTGTGTATTAATTTTTAACAAAACCCCATTTATTTCAAATAAATTGTCGCTCAAGAAATCTCAATTAAAACTGCTTGAAACCAACAGAGATTGTTTCTAAAATCACAGTCAGAAGAAAGATTGTCTAAAACCAGAATTTGTATATGTGACCCTAAGGAAAACCGTATCTGTCGAAATTGATACTCGTTGGGTTGAAACGCGGAGCCGCGCGTTAAAAAAGTACTATGTGCAAAATTATAAAATTATCAATTTAATTTCTGTGATACAATTTGCATTCATTTTATTGGCTTTTTTAGCAAATTAGATTTTTTAGGAAGATTTTGGCTCTGTGATTGATGTCGTCATTGACATTTATTTCGTAGTTTATACACCAGACGCACTCTTCTAAATGTTTGCAGATTTCTACGAGAATATCCTTTAATTTTGAACTGAGCCAGATCGTGATAATCATATTCGTCTAACCAAAAATGATATATATGTTGCCGCATATTAAATTTATTCCTGGTATACTATATTCTATGGTTCATTTTGACTTGTTCATGAGTGCAATGTAATAATAATTTAAATAATGATTAATCTTAATTTAAAAGGGAAATTGGCCCAACTTTCTTAAGTAATTCTGGTAGCCTCAAGTGAATTCGATAAAACGTTCGAAGAAATAAATTTAATGTTAATTATAGAATGGAAATGTTAATCGGATTTTTTAATAATAATATAAAAAAATATTTTTATGTCATCAATTTCTAATATTTAAATTATTGTACACAATTTTTCAGATCAGCCATTAAAAATTATTCGTAAGTATTATGCTCTTTTGAATTTTGTGAAAAACATGCGCATCTCATGGCAATACAAATTCTGCAATTTCCGAGCAAATTGCAATAAACACAAAAACTGCTGCTATTCATAAAGTTATTTCGTAATTTGTTCTGCATAGTTTCTTTTACACGAATTATGCGCGCTCAATTATTTTGAGATACATAGTGCATCTATTTTATCTTTCTATCGCTCTTGCAACGTCTGCAACGTTTTCTGTACTCTGTTTTGGTTTCATTTTTTATTAGAAGCGCATTGTTAAATTTCGAAAAGTTCAGCTTCATATAGCATTCAGTGCTTTCATTCTAGTTTACAAAATAAAGGTTTTTTTATTTTCCAATTATGTGCGTCCCTTATGAAAAACAATTTTTTAGTTATTCAATTTACGCCGCAACCTCAACGTCAAGTGTTTTGACAATTGCTTTTGATAAAGAAAATATTTGCCAATTTTTTACCACATTAATTATATGCTTCTATTTTTTTTTAAAACAATAGAATCGTTCCATTTGCGACAATATCAAAAAAATTAAAAAAAAATTATATTATACCGAAGTTATTTAGAATTTTGGGCAATGTGAAGCGACCTTGATCATGCTGTACCTTTGGCAAGCAATTTCTCGTAGCAAATTTTATTTCAAAAAGGGACTTTTATTGAATCTTTACAAATTTAATTAAAATGCCAAATTATGCACGTTCTATTTCACTGGTATGTTAGTTATTCAATGGGAACCAATTTTTCATGCATTCTCAGGTTTTTGTGTGGATTGAAATGAAACATATAACACTGTTTTTTTTACCAAATTACGTGACTAGTTTACATATAAATAGATAGATTAATTGTAAGTATACTTCCAAATATGCTGCCTAAAAAAACGTGATTCGAGTCAAGTTACAGGCTACTATACGAAATTCAAGAAAAGATATTTATTTTGTATAAAACATTCAGCTTTAATTTTATTAAATCTATTAGCAAACCAGTAAAAGAACGTAATGTAAACATTAAGATATTTTCCGTTTAATCGTACATTATTATTAATTGAGAGTTTAAATATTCGCGACATATTGGGAAAATATTTCGAAACTTTAATTCAATCGCTCGAATTACATATCAAACGCAACAAAGTGCCCATTTATATAATATAGCATTCATTATGCAGTTTGAAATTGAAATTTGTGGGTATTTCATTTAATATTTGCGCTTGGTGAACATATGACTATATCATGATAAATTTCTTCATTGTTCACCTCATAAATAATACCAATCTTTTAACAATATTTTAGAAAACTCCATATCAAATTTTTTACTTATGTGAACAATTACCTAATGGAAATCAATCATATTATAATATTACTTATAGCATCAATCTTAACCAAGAATGGTATGGTGTGAAATAGGCAGTGGACTTTTCTTACGGTGATTAGAAAATAATAATAAAAAAATTATGTTCCTGAAATTGCGATAATCTATAAACTACTCATGCAATAATAATCTATATCGGAAATTTATAAAATTAATTTAAACAATGTTATGCACCTAATTAAAATTTTTACATTTGACACTAATTCAGCAGATTATTTTTACCCTTTAATAAAGAAAATTGCGAACGTCAGCAGATATTTAACAAATGAGCTTATATAAAGAATTTAAATCTGCATCTGTTATACAACGTTAAAACAATAATGAAAACCATAGTTTTCTTAAGCCTCATCGGAGCCATTCTATTTGCACTACCTGAATGCAAATGCGGAACAGGCAAACTAACGGAGGAAGAAGTAAATCAAATGACCGAAGCTGAAATGAAGAACAAATTATTGGAAATCATGAACTGGAGCGAGGATTGCGAGTGTGGTAGTAGTGTTTGCGAAATATATTCATCTATAATGGGAATGGGTTTTGATGAAGTGAAAACAGTTTTACTATTGATTGCGGCTAACTCATAATAAGATGTTGATAAAGAAGACGAAAGCGAATGAAAAGTTTACTAGAACTGAATTTAATTAGATGATAAAGGATAAATAAATACCATAAGATTATATTTTACCCGAAAAATAAACAAATGGGTATAAAGGAAAACATTCTGGTTCGTATTGTAATTGTGTTGCCTTGTAATTGATGTCACTTGGTTTACGTAAGGAGTATATTTTGATTGCCAAGTCCATACATTGATTCATTATGTTTAAAAGATTAACCGAAGAGCAAATTCACATTGTAAAAATATCAAAATTTATGAATTGAAAACATGGGTTTGGCAACGATTTTAAAACGATATGAAACACTAACCATTAAGAGGTAAATTATTTTTCATTTTAAAGCGATTAATTGAAGTCTGCGAGTTCATACTCGGTGTCTTGATTAAATAAATAATCAAGTGATCCTCAAAAATTAATAATCCATTGCAATGCCCTATAATTTATATCACTAGAAACATCATAAGTGATATTTTTATTCGACTGAATCATCTGTATGAAATTTTTAAATATTCAAAAATTTAGCGAGAAATAAAATTCAGTAGACGCTCATTTTTTAATGAAATCTTCTGATTCAACGAAAAAGTTAAAATTGATACTGAAGCAGTTGGCGGAGCGCCGTAGTGTTACAACGAAGAATGCGATGTATAGTTATTTGCAAGTGACCATCAAAACGAATCGGCTGAAAGTGCTTTTCGTGAAAAATGACTTTGTTAAACGAATTAAGATGAAGAAAGCCTGCTTGAATTAGATAATAAACATCTGGTGAATACTTTTATATAACTAAACGAAGAATGGACTTATGGTTACGTCCATAATGGTTGATAGAGTACTTATGCATTTGTATTTTCAATTGCATTTTATTCTTACCTTAATTTAAGATAAATTCTAATGCACTGCCCGGTATAACACCTAGAGATTAGCCGAATTAATTGCGCAAGTAAAAGCAGTATATTATTTCTTCAAACTTACATAAATTTAAATATGTTTTTCTCATTTTCGAGCGAAACCGCGTGTGTAACAACAAGCGCTATTTTATTCTGCACAGGATGTTTTTATATTGGCCTTATTACTTTAAATTTCTCTCTATTAGTTAAAGTACATACAGCGTGTATTTAACGCACGATCTATCTAAGTATACCTAAATATAAAAAACCCCGAATAAATTTATTCCAAACAGGTAAAAATTATGCGGACACATTGTATACTATTTGAATACAAGCATGTTTCAAATAAATGTACTTGTAAAATCTGCCTTCGGTATGGATTGTATTATATTTTTTCATGAAATTCTCTATTGTTATAATGTTTTAACTGGAGGCATCCAGTAAATGGCAGTGGAATATTTGTTTTATTTAAAGATTTGATAAAACAATTTCAAACACGTATAATTTGACACGTTTCTGTTCTCGTTACTGAAGTGTACCATTGAATCAATCAGAATAAATTAACAACGTTTACAATTTGCACAAGATATCTATTCGAAACTTTATTATGTCGGGATATTATATAATTTGTTAATAAACAAAAAATGACGTTTATATACCAATTTTGTTATACGTTTCTGCATTTATTTTCCAAAAAATTTGCGTTTAGATATAAAAAAATGATAAATTGATTTATTTAAAAGCGCTTTTTATATCAGCAGGAATAAATTTCAGTTGTATGAATGCATTTTGTTCATAAATTATTATTTCGAATAATAATTATTATTATTTGTATAAAACAAAGTCAAATATATTAGCGGCTTAAGTGAAATATATAACAATTATAAACTTAATATATAGAAAAAAAATGTACCAAAAAATTTATTTAAAACAATACTTCAAGGGAAATGTCGAATTTGATGTAATAGTTATTAAAAAAGAACAGAAAATGCGTACGCAGTGATGTAATGCACACCCACTTTTCATCAATTTATTGCAAATTAATGAAATAGTATAAATTACATTTTGGCAATAGGTATTTTATGTTGCAAATGATAACTTCAAAACTGTCAAGTTCATTTATGTATCCTGCATAAATACTTAAAATATGGATAGGCTGTTATTTGACTCCTGTGCGCAGTTTTTTTGCCTCTTTGGAAACTTCGCAATTTCAACCGAGTTTTAATTAACTTGTTATCTGGAATTCGCCTTCATAGTCATCAAAAGGTCATGATGATAGAAAAAAAAGTTCAATATACATGCGTAGCAATTTTCATATTTATACAGTTGAATTCCCAGGTTTTTGTTTTTAGCTTATCCAAATGTGAGCTATTTTTGTTCAGAAAGATAAATCAAGTTTGTTTTGGTAAACAGCAATATTACGAATTTTAATAAAATCATTTAGTAATATCGTACTTCACGACCGAAATAAATGTTTTATGAAAATTTTAGTCCTATCTTTGAAGACGTCATTGCCATTTATTTAGTAATTTAGTCATCGTGCGTACTCCATTAAATCCTTACCGATTTCTACTAGATAAACCTTTAATTTATTATATATTTTAATCAAGGTTGCCAGCTTAATATAAAAACCTGACTCATTAAGTAGTTATTTTTTGTCAATATATACTAAGCAACACAATTTAACAGTAATTGATTTGTATGAATATCCCATTAGAGGCGACTATGTCGAATAAATAAATTATTGTTGTTTAATCGATGCATGACCTTCCATGATCCTCGATAGTCAGTTTGCCGTCCTACTCTGATGATGATCGTGGAAGGTCGAAACGCGTCAGTACGTTGCAGCTGGCGGTAGTTTTGTTATGTTGTTCGACGACTGGTTAAATACAATGGGATTGGTGTTTACTTAAAGCTCGCAAACTTGATTTAAAGAATTGTTACCACCACCTGCGCAATCAATTATTGTCAAATTGTGTTGCCTTTAAATGTATATATGGCGATAGCTTCAAACTGTTAATGTTCGCGACTGCCCAGAAATTGTGTAGCCGACATTTCCAGTCAATTTCAATGTATGCGAGACTGCTAGAGGTGAGAGCCACATATCTTAATTTCATTTCCATATATATTCAATGCGGTTCGATCCTCGATAGTCAGTTTGCCGTCCTAGTCTGATGATGATCATGGAAGGTCGAAACGCGTCAGTGCGTTGCAGCTGGCGGTAGTTTTGTTATGTTGTTTGTGGACTGTTGTGTCACAATGGGATTGGTGTTTACTTCAAGCTCGCAAACTTGACTTAAAGAATTGTTACCACCACCCGCGCAGTCAATTTTTGTTAAATTGTGTTGTCTATATATGTATTTGTGGCGAAAGCTGCAAACCGTTAATGTTCCTGACTGCATAGAAATTGTGCAGCCGACATTTCCAGTCAAGTTCAATGTATGCGAGACTGCTAGAGGTGAGAGCCGCATATCTAAATTTGATTTCCATATATTCAATGCGGTTTGATCCTCGATAGTCAGTTTGCCGTCGTACTCTGATGATGATCAAGGAAGGTCGAAACGCGTCAGTGCGTTGCGGCTGGCGGAAGTTTTGTTATGTTGTTCAAAGACTGGTTAAATACAATGGGATTGGTTTTTCCTTCAAGCTCGCAAACTTGATTTAAAGAAATATATACTAAGATTTGTAGGGTGTAGAATATTTCCAGATCTTGAACATCATATTCGTCTAACCAAAATAGTATTGTGTTGCTGCATATTATATTTATGATTGGTACAATACTTTCAATGTTTTATTATGAATTGTTCATATATGCGACATAATATTAATTAAACTGTGGTTGATTTTATATTCAACAGGGAATTAACAGAATTTCCTTATTTATAACTGGTAGCATCATGCGAATTCGATAAAATGTAGGGTGAAATAAATTTTCGTTAAATGTAGAATGGAACGGATTAAAAAATATCTTAATGTATTTTTAAACGTTATGAATTTCTAATATGTAAAATATTCTACGAATGTTCAAATCAGAAATGAAAAATATTTGAAATGAAGCGTTTGTTTTGGAAATTTGTGAAGTATATACAAATTTAATAGTATTCTAGCTTCTGAAGTTTTCCGTGCAAATTGCATTGAACAAAATTTTGGTTTGATTAATAGTGTGTTCTAGTAATAAATAGATAATTTAGAAATTTTGGCTTTCCTTTGCCTTTTCATATATTACATCTTTTCCCTTAAATAATTACGTTTTATCCATTGATAAAAAGCTCTGGTAACAAATTTAATATCATGCAAAAGGAGGTTGATCGAAAATTTCAAAATTTAATTATAATGCCAAATTATACACGTTCTAACTCAATGGTATTATACTTATTAAATGAGAAACAATTTTTCTTTAATTCACAAATTTCTGCATAGATTGAAATAAAAACTATATCATTCTTTTCTTTTAGCAAAATTCGTGATATATTTACATATAAAGTGTTATAGTTGCATATTTACAAATCTGCTGCAAATACACATAAGTGATTCGACATATACAGGGTCCTAAGCAAAATTGAATACTTACAATTTTAGTTTTTATAAACCGTCAGCTTTATTTCTTAAATTATTCAAACTAGTAAAAGTACAAAATGTAAACATTAAATTGTTTTATTTTTAACAAAACTTAAATTAACAATTTAAGTAGTCGGGGCATCTTGCGAAATTGTTTTGAGTTTATAATTCAACCGCATCAATTGCATACAGATGGCAACAAATTTATTATGCGGTTTTAGACTTCAATGAATCTCTAGCGTTATTCAAAAATATTAATTTTGTATTCGTGCTTGTTGTATATATTATTTAATAATAATGAAAAAAATAGTTATTTTATGTTTTGCCTATGTGATCATTTGCATAACACTGATAATAAAATATTTCCTACATTGTCAGTGTAAACCAAGTATTTTATGTTGTAGAAAAGCGATTTTATTTTTTTACAGTGATTAGTAAATACTACTTATTAAATGATGTTCTTGAAATTGTGATTAACCATAAATTACTTACTCAAAATTAAACTCGGTCGGGAATTTATAAAATTCATTTAAATAATTTTATGCAATTCAATAAAATTATTAACATTTGAAATTAATTCAGCAGAATTTTTAAACTTTGTATAAAAAAACTACATATGTCAGCAGAAATTTGAAAAAAGGAGCTTATTTAATGTCTTTGAAACTGCAACATCTGGGCGACGTTGTAATACCTACTGCATAATGAAGACGACACTTTTACTGTGCCTCTTAGTAGTCCTTCTATTTGCACTATCTGGATGTAATTGCCTAACTGACAAAATAACGAAGAACGAGATAAATAAAATGTCTGAAGCTGAAATGAAGAATTTATTAAAGGAACTCATCACAGAAAACGGGGAAGACGATTGTGGCGCAAGTGTTAGCGAATTGATTGAAATGGTAGACGAAATGAAATCTAATGAAGTGAGAAAACTTTTAAAAGTGATTTTGGCTAATTAATTATAAAACGATGACGAAGAAAACGTTTGCTAAAACTTTAAAAAAATAGATGAATTTGAACAAATAAATTCCAGAAGAACATATTTTACACGATAGACTCAGAAATGGGGATAAAGGAAAACATTCTTGTTCGCATTAAAGATCTGTTATCGATTAATTTATATCACTTGTTTTACGTAAAGTGCGTATTTTGATTAACATGTATATCCTTTGATACCTTAAATATAACAGAACAGAAAATTGAACTTTTTAAAATATCAACATTTCTACATAGCAAACATGGGTTGGCAAAGATTTAAAAAAGCTATGAATCACTGATCATTAGCGTCAAATAAATTTAGAAAGTTAAATAATTTAATTATATTTAATCTAAGTAAATATTGATTTTCCCTCGGAAAGGCTAATAATCATTGTCAACTTATACGAGAATTTCTTTCATTTAAAAAAGATATTGCGTCGGATTTATTCTATACTTTCAAGGTTCGAGATGTCGTTTAATTAAAATTAAGTTGAGTTATCCAATTTCCAATTAAACTGTCGTAATAATTCGATGTTATGAAGCAAATCGGGAAGGAAAATTACTCATCAAAGTTCATCAAATGGTAGTGTGATATGTGATGCTTCGATCGAGCATCGTTTAAAAATTTCACAATATAAAAATTAGAGCACCATTTAAACCTAATTTCTCAAGCGAAAATGATTTATTTTGACAGCAAATTCTAATAGATGGTGCTCGTCTTGGAGTTCACATCCACGTGGAGAGATATCCATGCACTATTTGACTTGTTCTTTTTTTCATATTTTAATTAATTTTTTATTAGGTACTCAACAACAATTTACTTTCTATTGACAATTATTATCGACGTAAGCACCAAAGCAGTAAATTTATTTTTTAATTTCTTCATAAAATACAATTTATTTCACTTGCCAAATTAATATTTCACCATTTTCGGAAAAAATGTCCACAAATATCTAGTCGAGTTAAAAATTCAACACATTTTATTTTTTAGCCCTCGCCAGAATCTGCTTTTACATTTCACTAAATTATGCTTAAATTAGTCAATGCAGTACACGTAGAACATTATTAACTTGATTCTGTTTTTACGTTTGCTGAATACGTAGATTAATGTAACTGATATGCAAACAATTAAGTTAATTTAAAACCTGATCAAAATCTATAAATTCATTTGTCAAAATGTGTGCATGGAAATTTGTGTCATTACAAATAACTTTAAAGTGATAGGTGGAAATTCTCAAATCTCTCGTAAAATTTATCGTGCTTCGATTTAAAGCAGATGTTCATTACTTGAATCTTAAATTGGTTTTAAATAGTATTATTCCCCTTGTGCATTTCGTGCGGGGAACAGTATACAAATGAATTTTAAAATAATTCAAATTTTCTTCTGGTGATGAATAATTATAAGTTGATGAAGAAGAATGGGGTAAATGCGATGATGACAAAGAAGAATTTTGATGTCGAAAATTAGATGATTTTGAACAAGAAAAATTCCAGAAGAAAATATTTTACCCGATAGACGTTTTCTCTTTAATTCGCGAGAATAAGTGATCACTACATAAATGAAACAGAGCCAATTTAATTGTGTTGGTTAATTACAATTAAAAATATAAATCAACAGGTTTGACAAATGTTTATCAAAAGGCCCGTTGATACGTCAAAATTGATAGAGCCCAAATTAATTATTTAAATAATATTAGAAAATTTCTCTAAACCTAGTATATCTTATCGGCCGTTAATTTCTCAATTCAACACAACCAGCCGCCCATGCCACAAGTATTCACATTATTTAATAGTTATTCAATCGATGTACAAATTGAACTGTCAATTTGAAGTATTGTCTAACCAAGGCAAAAGCGGTGGGCCCATATAAGTCTGTTAGTTCAAATTCAGTGTCTTAATTAAATTAATAGTCAAGTGATACTTAAAAATTAATACTCCATTTCAGTGCACTAGTATTTATAGCATTTGAAACATCATAACTGTTATTGTTATTCGATAGATTTTTATTTATGTCAGTCCCATTTATCGGTATGAAATTTTTTAAAGCTTAAATAATTATTTTCCTTACAACATGCTTAAATTAAGAATTCATCGCCGCAGTCTACTTTAGTACATGCCACATATTTTCGATTTTTTTCGTCAATAAAAAGCATTCCAATGCCGCGTTTTGCGTACGCGGTTAATAGCTGTACACGGGCAGTTACACAAAGATCCGATTGATCACAATTTCCAATTTTGTGCTGTCTTAAATCGGGTTGACTTCTTCTTCGTTCAACCGGAAATGCGGTTCTATCACATCTTCGTTTTCTTTGAATAAAAAGCATTGATTATTATTTAATTGATGTTCATGACGACTGGAATCACATAGTGTTTATGCGCAACGACGATACCAAGCTTACTGTCTATTTGACAAAAGTGAAGCAATGGTCATTTATCAAAAACGGCTGTGCATTTTTTCAAGATATATCGATGACATACAAAAATAAAGAAAATCTTGCTAATATTTCTCATGATCTCACTTGAAATGATAAGCAAATTGTGAAATTTGCCAAGAAAAAATGATAATTCTGCAGACAGATTTATTAACGGAATCAATTTTTCAACGAAAAAATTCAAACTAATAATGAAGCAATACAATTTAACAATAATTGTTTGCGCGGGTGGGGGTAACAATTCTTTAAATCAAGTTTGCGAACTTGAAGTAAACAAAAATCCCATTATATTTAACCAGTCGTTGAACAACATAACAAAAATACCGCCAGCCGCAACGCACTGAAGCGTTTCGACCTTCCTTGATCATCATCAGAGTACGACGGCAAACTGACTATCGAGGATCAAATCGCATTGAATATTTACGGAAATCAAATTTAGATATGTGGCTCTTACCTCTAGCAGACTCGCATTCATTGAACTTGACTGCAAATGTCGGCTGCACAATTTCTATGCAGTCACGGACATAAAATGTGTGTAGATTTCGCCACATATACATATATATAGGCAATACAATTTAAAAATAATTGTTTGCGCGGGTGGTGGTAACAATTCTTTAAATAAAGTTTGTGAGATTGAAGTTAAAACCAATCCCATTGTAATTAACCAGTAGTCGAACAACATAACAGAACTACCGCCAGCCGCAATTAAGCAGCAAAAGGAGAGCTGAGGTGTTACAAAGAAGTACTTCGTGAATAATTCTGTGCAAATGACCATTTAAGAGAACCGGCTGAATATGCTTATCGTGAAAAATGACTTCGTGAATCAAATTAAGATTAAGTATGCCAGCTTAGATTAGTTAAAATATGTTTGATGAATAAATTGGTATAGATTAATGCATTTGTGATTGTAGATACTATGAGGCTTTGCTGCAAAATTCAGTATTGTTATAGTAAATGGAAGTCAAATAATGAGTTTATTTATAGATTTGATAAACTATTTTCAGAAGCCTAAAATGTAACGCTGTCTTTGTTTTCGTAACTGAAGGACAAAAATGCATTTATTTGTATATATTACCAAAGTTTATTATTTACACGAGATATCTATTCCAAACGTAAAAATGTCGAGATATCAAGGAAATCATTAAAAGACAATATATAAATTACCTTGAATATTTTCCCAATAATTTGTCTTTAAATATGTATATGTTGGTTTTCACGAGACAACGCTCATAAAAATTATCACATTATATGAAATAATTGCTTCATTTATAAAAGTATTGCGTCAGATAAATTCCATACGTTTGCGTTTCTAAATGTCATTTATATAAAATTAGGCCGAGTTATCCAATATTTAGTAACACTGTCTTAATAGTTTCATGTTATGAGACAATATAATATTGGGAAGGAAGATTAGTTTTCAAAGTACACCAGCTACTAGTGTGGCATGTACTGCATCGATCGAAAATCATTTAAAACTTTCAGTATTAGGACAATTTGTGTAGCATATAAACCTAATTTCTCAAGCGAAAATGATTTATATTAATCAAAAAGTAAAAAAACTGACATTCCAGTTTAAAGAGTTTAGATTTTGATATTTGTTATGTTTCAAGTAAAAAAAAGCTTGGCATAAATAAATGTGCTCATATCGAATAGGAAATATTATTGAAATATAAATTTTCTCACATTAAGTACTAAGACATAAACAAGTCTATGTTTACCTTAAATAAAATCAATCGTAGAAGAACTATTCCGATTTTGTATGAACGCTACCAGACCACAAATATCTAATAGTTTGAAAAATATATCGTAAATTTATACATATGAGCATTTGCGTTTTTCGGTCCTTGGCTGAACCGGCTTGCACTTATCTAACAATTATGCTTAATATCATCTATGCACTGAACTTTGTACAATTGTAACTTGCTTCTATATTTACGTTTGCTGAGCACGTAAATTAATGCACAATTTGAGCAAACACTTGAGATTAATTATAAATTTTAATCAATTAAACACATACATAGACAATTGGAATTGAAATAATAATATAAATTGAATAATTTTGACTAAGTAATTTATGTATATTTACATATGAATCAATTCAATTGTTTTTGGTTTAATTACTATTAAAAGTATGGGCCATTAGGTTTGACTAATCTTTATAGAAAATGACGTTGGTAAGTCAAAATTTATAAAGCCAAAATTAATTATATAAAATATATTAGAAAACTTTGTGTAGGTTATCGGCTGTTAATTTCAGAAACAATAATTTTGTTTCACAATGTAAAATTTAAACGCCCTTTGCATGTAAACTATAATTTTATTATAGTTGTACTAAAGATAATTTTTCCTACATTTATGACGATTTAACTAAACGAAGCACATTGTAAATTGCCAATTTGAAATTTTGTCTTAGTATACGCAGGTTAGTTAATGGAATAATATGATTCAACGTAAACTTTCAAACTGTGATTGAAAAAGAAGAAGGAGCATGGAAGTACTACAACGAAGGACGCAATAAATAATTATCTGAAAATGACCAATCAACAGAATTGGCTGAATGTGCTTTTCGTGACAAATGACATGATGAAGCAAATTAAGATAAAGAAAGCAAGCTGGAATTAGATAAAATAAATCATTGATGGTTTTTACGTATTTATATTTCAATCATCATTTTATTCCTTACCTTAAATTGAGACAAATTCCAATGCGAAACCCTCTATAACACGTATTGAATAAGCGCAATAATTGTGCAAGTAGAAGAGATTTATTATTCCTTTTATCTAACATGTCTCTAAATAGACTTTTCTGTCATTTTCGAGTAAAACCGCGTGTGTTCGATAATGCATAGATAAAAAATTGATTCTTCCTTATTTTATTCTGCACAGGATCTTTATATTTTAGCCACATTGTTTTAGATTATTACTTCGTGACAAATACATATAAATTTTATAGAGCGCAGAAGTCAGCTACGTATATCTTAAAATCAAAGAAACCTGAACAATTTTATTCTAAACGGATAAAAAATATTCGGACACATTGTATAAATGGAAGCCGAATATTAGTGTTATTTATAGATTTGATAAAATATTTTCAACCGGGTATAATTTGATGCTTTCTTTTTTTCGTAACTGAAGTGCAACATTGCATTAATCAGTATAAAATACCTATTATTGCAGTTTGCATGACATCTATTCCACACCTAAAAATGTCGAGATATCATGCAATTCGTTAAGGACTACATATGACGTTAATAAGTGGGTATTTTCTACGTTTTTCTGAATGTTGTCTAAATAATTTGTATTTATATATACAAGGATGGTAAATTTACTGTTTTTAAAATCGCATTTATATATGAGATGAAATAACATCTTATTTGTCGAGATATATAAAATAATTTCATTCATGGCGTATTGTTTTATTTAAGATATATTATATTCTATATGAAAGAAAAATAAAATAAATTAGAGGATTTTTGAAAAATTAAAAAATTATAAATTTCATTTCTGTCGAATTATCTGCAATCATATTATTGGCTTATTTAGCAAATTAAAAGAATTAGACTATTTTAAATTTAAATTATTTGAAACAATGTCAGGAAGAAAATTTTGAATTTCATGTACTCGTTATACAAAAATGACACGGTGGCAGAAAATTCGAAAGCAGTGAGGTAAATGCACTCGCAAATTCTATCAATTCAGGGCGATTTTATTAAAAAACTAATTTTCCTTTTATCAGTATATATTTGGTGTTCAAAATGTTAGATACCAATGTACGACTTTTATTGATATATCGTGAATAAAAATTCAAAATATGCATGGTCTGGTATTTGATTTCTGTGGGAAATTCCGTTCTGTCTATATGACAAATTTGCCCTGCCTTCCAGCTGTTTATTTTCAGATAATTTGGTTTTCGCCCTCAAAGAATTCGAAAAGTTTTGTTGAAGAACAAAAATAATTTTATTCTTTATGTGTACAAATTTTCACATTTATTCCCTTTAATTGACGGGTTTTGGTTCTTAGCTTATAAAATTTGTGAACTATTTTTCTAAATGATATAATAATTTTATTTTGGCAAACTTCGATGTTAAGACTATTAAAATAATCAGTGTTGTATTTCATATTTTGTGACAATATTAGAAATTTGAGGACAATTTGTTTTCCTGTGATTGAGGTCATCATCGAAATTTCTTTCATAATGTAGAAATCAGACGCATCTTTGCGGATTTCTACTAACTCAACGTTTAATTATATCTTTTCCAGATCTTGAGTTTTATATTTGCTTAACCAAAATTGATATATGTTGCTGCATATTAAATTTATACTTGTCAAAATCGTAATTTGGCTATATTTATAGATAAAAAACGCACTGATAAATGTCGAAATCCACTGCTTAATATGGCATGTAGTTCAATCTTATTTGTATAAGATCTAGAGAAATTGTTGCAACTTCCTTTATTGTGCGTCCCAAATAAACAAAAAAATAATGATTCAATTTACGACTCAAACTGAATGTCAAATGTTTTGATTACTGCTTTCGTCCTAGACAATATTTTCCGATTTTGTAACACACTACGTACCTGCTTTTAAATTTTGAAGGCAACATTAAAAGTATATCAAGGCTATTTCGCATTTCAACTAATCTAAAGCGAATTTAATCAAGCTGTACGTTTGACAAGCAATTATTAGTAATAAAATTCATATAAAGCAAAGCACATTTACCGAATATTTTAAAGAATAATTAAAATGCCGAATTACTCACGTAGGAATTCAATGATATCAAACTGATAAAATGGAAACCAATTTTTCTTTCATTTTCAAATATTTACATGTATTGAATTTAAGAATAAATAATTCTTTCCGTATACCAAATTGCGCGATATATTTACATGTAACTAAATTGAATTTTTTTCGTATATTTTCAAATATGCTGCCCAAGTTGCATGTGATTCTGATTATATTAAAGGCTTCTATACAAAAGTGTAGAATTATACATTTATTTTCTATAAAACATTCACCATTGGTTTAAATGGAATTATTAGCCGAATATTAAAAAAAATAAATGTACACATTAAGATCATTTCTGTTTGATAAAACTTTGAATTTAATTAAGAATTTGAATAGTCGGGACAAATTGGGAAACTATTACAAAATTATAATTCAATCGCTCGAACTACATAGCAAACGTACCAAATTGCCCATATAAAATAAAGCGTTTATTATGCGGTTTGTGATTTCAAGAAAGCAACAATGATATTTATGAATATATTAGTTTATATTCGCCCTTGGATAACTTATGACTCTCTCAGAACATTTGTCCTTATATTTGGTTCTTATGAAAACATTTACATAGTGGAATTCATTTTTATTTAATTTTTTTACAGCATTAGCCTAATAATAGTATTGTTTTTTGTAGAAAAGGCAGTTGAATTTATTTATCGCGATAAGGAATTAATACTAATTAAATAATATTCATGAAAATGTGATTATATAACACATTGAATTATTATTATCAGAAATTAATTAATCAGATTTTTTTGCCTTTGAATAAAATAATTGTGAGTGTCAGCATATATTATAAAAATCAGCTTATTTAAGGTACTTTTAAGTGCTGTCGTAAGAAAACGTTTCATTATCTGCTCCATAATGAAGGCCAAACTTTTCCTATGCCTCCTTGGAGCCATTCTATTTGCACTACCTGAATGTAAATGCCGTTGGGAGGATATAACGGAGGAGGACATTAATAAAATGTCCGAAGTTGAAGGGAAGAATTTATTAAAGGAAATCGTAGAAGAGCATGGCGTAGACGATTGTGGTATAAGTATTAGCGAATTAAAGGGAATGGTAGACAGAATGGATGCTAAAGAAGTTCGGGAATTGTTAATATTTAATTTGTTGATGTAATTATAATATGTTGACATAGAAGAACTGGATGAACAAGACGATGACGAATAAGATGTTTGCTACAACAGTGATTGATTAGATGATTTCGAACAAATAATTTCTGGAAGAATATATTTTACTAGAAAAATAAATAAATGTGGATAAGGGAAAACATCCTTTACCGGATTATAATTGTATTATCTTGTAATTTATATGCCATGGTTTGCCTAAAGTGTACATTTATATTAAAAAGTCTATGTATGAAATATTAACGGAAGAGCAAATATCACAATGAGCAAATATCAATATTTCAAACTAAAGGCATAGGTTTGGCAATGATTTAAAAAATTGTTGAAACACTAACTATTAGCACTAAAGTTAACTGTTCATTTTAATGCAATTATTTACATAAATATATATCGTTTTTCACATGGCAAGTCTTATTACTCGTTATTAACTTACATGAAATATCTATTCCACTTACAAAATTGTGTCCTCGGATTTCTTCTATAATTTCGCGTTTCTAGATATCAATTAAATTAAATGGAGCTGTGTTATCCAATTATTTGTGAATTATAACCAATTCTGTTTTCAGCATTTCGATTAATGGTTTTTTAATTAAAGAGTCAGTTATTAAATGGAAAAACAAAAAACGTGCATAAATGTGATGTCATATTTCATATCATTTTCCGCTCGAAGGAATTTTTTTGTACTAACTAAGAGATGAACAATATTTGCTTTCTAGATTTTCTCTCAAAAATAAAACTTTTTTCCAAATTAAAATAAATAGATTTTAGGAAAATTATTTCGACTTTGTATTAACGCTACCAGTACACATATGTCCAATCGTGTGAAAAATTTAATGCAAAACTATATAAGAAAATTTACGTTGTTTATTCCTTAAATTCACATATATTTTAAATTATGCTAAAATTGTCTATGCACTACACCTCGTACAATAGTAAATGCAATCATTTTTTTACGTTGAGCAAATAGGTAATATTAATTTTGTATATTTATTCAGTTGCAGGTTTCATTGAAAATTCGAATTCAATCACATTATTCGATATGTAATATTTTAAAGCTTTAATATGTATTTTATATATAACATTCTTAAATTTTGAGCTCGTACCTGAAACTGACAATATTTGCAGAATACTTACTGTTTAATTTGTTATAGTCAAGGGACGGTCGCTAATCGAAAACGCTTTCGCATTTTTTGAAGATGAATCTCTGTCTTATTTCAAAATAATGAAAATTATGCTAATTTTCTCGTTATTTTAATTGAAATGGCTAGAACGAATTGAGTACTTTTGCGCGAATCATAATGAGTATTTTGCAAATGAAGATTTGCTAATGGAATCACGTGATTCAACGAAAAATGTCTAATTGACATTGAAGCGGTAGATGGAGCGCGGAGGAGTTACAACGAGAAATGCGATGAATATTTATTTTCAAATGATCATCCGACAGAATCGGCTGAACGTACTTTTCAAGAAAAATGACCCGGTCAAGAAAATAAAGATGAAGATATCCAGCTTTAATTAGTTACAAATCGTATGATGAATACCTCTATAATGGTTCAAAGATTACTTTGTATTTCCAAAAAAATTATAATACTTACATTAATTTTGAGAAAAATCGTAATAGCCACATGAAATGTGCAAGTAAAAAGGAATTGGTAATTGAAAACTTACATGTCTTTAGATATAGATTTTCACATTTCCGAGCAAAAGTGCGTGTCTAATAACAAGGATTAACAAAAATTTAATTTATCTCTATTTTATTCTGCATAAGATCTTTGTATTTTGTACTAGGGTGTGAAATCTATGACGATTTTTTCGCGAAAGTCGGAATTGTTAGAGTAAATGGATTTCGAATATTGGATTTATTTATAGATTTGACAACACCATTGCAAAAGGGCAACATTGAATTGATCCGTATAAAATACCTATTATTGCAGTTTGAATGACATATATTCCACATCTAAAAATGTCGAGATATCATGCTATTCGTTAAGGACTACATATGACGTTAATAAGTGGGTATTTTCTACGTTTTTCTGAATGTTGTCTAAATAATTTGTATTTATATATACGAGGATGGTAAATTTACTGTTTTTAAAATCGCATTTATATATGAGATGAAATAACATCTTATTTGTCGAGATATATAAAATAATTTCATTCATGGCGTATTGTTTTATTTAAGATATATTATATTCTATATGAAAGAAAAATAAAATAAATTAGAGGATTTTTGAAAAATTAAAAAATTATAAATTTCATTTCTGTCGAATTATCTGCAATCATATTATTGGCTTATTTAGCAAATTAAAAGAATTAGACTATTTTAAATTTAAATTATTTGAAACAATGTCAGGAAGAAAATTTTGAATTTCATGTACTCGTTATACAAAAATGACACGGTGGCAGAAAATTCGAAAGCAGTGAGGTAAATGCACTCGCAAATTCTATCAATTCAGGGCGATTTTATTAAAAAACTAATTTTCCTTTTATCAGTATATATTTGGTGTTCAAAATGTTAGATACCAATGTACGACTTTTATTGATATATCGTGAATAAAAATTCAAAATATGCATGGTCTGGTATTTGATTTCTGTGGGAAATTCCGTTCTGTCTATATGACAAATTTGCCCTGCCTTCCAGCTGTTTATTTTCAGATAATTTGGTTTTCGCCCTCAAAGAATTCGAAAAGTTTTGTTGAATAACAAAAATAATTTTATACTTTATGTGTACAAATTTTCACATTTATTCCCTTTAATTGACCGGTTTTCGTTCTTAGCTTATAAAATTTGTGAACTATTTTTCTAAATGATATAATAATTTTATTTTGGCAAACTTCGATGTTAAGACTATTAAAATAATCAGTGTTGTATTTCATATTTTGTGACAATATTAGAAATTTGAGGACAATTTGTTTTCCTGTGATTGTGGTCAGCATCGAAATTTCTTTCATAATGTAGAAATCAGACGCATCTTTGCGGATTTCTACTAACTCAACGTTTAATTATATCTTTTCCAGATCTTGAGTTTTATATTTGCTTAACCAAAATTGATATATGTTGCTGCATATTAAATTTATACTTGTCAAAATCGTAATTTGGCTATATTTATAGATAAAAAACGCACTGATAAATGTCGAAATCCACTGCTTAATATGGCATGTAGTTCTATTTTATTTGTATAAGATCTAGAGAAATTGTTGCAACTTCCTTTATTGTGCGTCCCAAATAAACAAAAAAATAATGATTCAATTTACGATTCAAACTGAATGTCAAATGTTTTGATTACTGCTTTCGTCCTAGACAATATTTTCCGATTTTGTAACACACTACGTACCTGCTTTTAAATTTTGAAGGCAACATTAAAAGTATATCAAGGCTATTTCGCATTTCAACTAATCTAAAGCGAATTTAATCAAGCTGTACGTTTGACAAGCAATTATTAGTAATAAAATTCATATAAAGCAAAGCACATTTACCGAATATTTTAAAGAATAATTAAAATGCCGAATTACTCACGTAGGAATTCAATGATATCAAACTGATAAAATGGAAACCAATTTTTCTTTCATTTTCAAATATTTACATGTATTGAATTTAAGAATAAATAATTCTTTCCGTATACCAAATTGCGCGATATATTTACATGTAACTAAATTGAATTTTTTTCGTATATTTTCAAATATGCTGCCCAAGTTGCATGTGATTCTGATTATGTTAAAGGCTTCAATACAAAAGTGTAGAATTATACATTTATTTTCTATAAAACATTCACCATTGGTTTAAATGGAATTATTAGCCGAATATTAAAAAAAATAAATGTACACATTAAGATCATTTCTGTTTGATAAAACTTTGAATTTAATTAAGAATTTGAATAGTCGGGACAAATTGGGAAACTATTACAAAATTATAATTCAATCGCTCGAATTACATAGCAAACGTACCAAATTGCCCATATAAAATAAAGCGTTTATTATGCGGTTTGTGATTTCAAGAAAGCAACAATGATATTTATGAATATATTAGTTTATATTCGCCCTTGGATAACTTATGACTCTCTCAGAACATTTGTCCTTATATTTGGTTCTTATGAAAACATTTACATAGTGGAATTCATTTTTATTTAATTTTTTTACAGCATTAGCCTAATAATAGTATTGTTTTTTGTAGAAAAGGCAGTTGAATTTATTTATCGCGATAAGGAATTAATACTAATTAAATAATATTCATGAAAATGTGATTATATAACACATTGAATTATTATTATCAGAAATTAATTAATCAGATTTTTTTGCCTTTGAATAAAATAATTGTGAGTGTCAGCATATATTATAAAAATCAGCTTATTTAAGGTACTTTTAAGTGCTGTCGTAAGAAAACGTTTCATTATCTGCTCCATAATGAAGGCCAAACTTTTCCTATGCCTCCTTGGAGCCATTCTATTTGCACTACCTGAATGTAAATGCCGTTGGGAGGATATAACGGAGGAGGACATTAATAAAATGTCCGAAGTTGAAGGGAAGAATTTATTAAAGGAAATCGTAGAAGAGCATGGCGTAGACGATTGTGGTATAAGTATTAGCGAATTAAAGGGAATGGTAGACAGAATGGATGCTAAAGAAGTTCGGGAATTGTTAATATTTAATTTGTTGATGTAATTATAATATGTTGACATAGAAGAACTGGATGAACAAGACGATGACGAATAAGATGTTTGCTACAACAGTGATTGATTAGATGATTTCGAACAAATAATTTCTGGAAGAATATATTTTACTAGAAAAATAAATAAATGTGGATAAGGGAAAACATCCTTTACCGGATTATAATTGTATTATCTTGTAATTTATATGCCATGGTTTGCCTAAAGTGTACATTTATATTAAAAAGTCTATGTATGAAATATTAACGGAAGAGCAAATATCACAATGAGCAAATATCAATATTTCAAACTAAAGGCATAGGTTTGGCAATGATTTTAAAAATTGTTGAAACACTAACTATTAGCACTAAAGTTAACTGTTCATTTTAATGCAAATATTTACATAAATATATATCGTTTTTCACATGGCAAGTCTTATTACTCGTTATTAACTTACATGAAATATCTATTCCACTTACAAAATTGTGTCCTCGGATTTCTTCTATAATTTCGCGTTTCTAGATATCAATTAAATTAAATGGAGCTGTGTTATCCAATTATTTGTGAATTATAACCAATTCTGTATTCAGCATTTCGATTAATGGTTTTTTAATTAAAGAGTCAGTTATTAAATGGAAAAACAAAAAACGTGCATAAATGTGATGTCATATTTCATATCATTTTCCGCTCGAAGGAATTTTTTTGTACTAACTAAGAGATGAACAATATTTGCTTTCTAGATTTTCTCTCAAAAATAAAACTTTTTTCCAAATTAAAATAAATAGATTTTAGGAAAATTATTTCGACTTTGTATTAACGCTACCAGTACACATATGTCCAATCGTGTGAAAAATTTAATGCAAAACTATATAAGAAAATTTACGTTGTTTATTCCTTAAATTCACATATATTTTAAATTATGCTAAAATTGTCTATGCACTACACCTCGTACAATAGTAAATGCAATCATTTTTTTACGTTGAGCAAATAGGTAATATTAATTTTGTATATTTATTCAGTTGCAGGTTTCATTGAAAATTCGAATTCAATCACATTATTCGATATGTAATATTTTAAAGCTTTAATATGTATTTTATATATAACATTCTTAAATTTTGAGCTCGTACCTGAAACTGACAATATTTGCAGAATACTTACTGTTTAATTTGTTAAAGTCAAGGGACGGTCGCTAATCGAAAACGCTTTCGCATTTTTTGAAGATGAATCTCTGTCTTATTTCAAAATAATGAAAATTATGCTAATTTTCTCGTTATTTTAATTGAAATGGCTAGAACGAATTGAGTACTTTTGCGCGAATCATAATGAGTATTTTGCAAATGAAGATTTGCTAATGGAATCACGTGATTCAACGAAAAATGTCTAATTGACATTGAAGCGGTAGATGGAGCGCGGAGGAGTTACAACGAGAAATGCGATGAATATTTATTTTCAAATGATCATCCGACAGAATCGGCTGAACGTACTTTTCAAGAAAAATGACCCGGTCAAGAAAATAAAGATGAAGATATCCAGCTTTAATTAGTTACAAATCGTATGATGAATACCTCTATAATGGTTCAAAGATTACTTTGTATTTCCAAAAAAATTATAATACTTACATTAATTTTGAGAAAAATCGTAATAGCCACATGAAATGTGCAAGTAAAAAGGAATTGTTAATTGAAAACTTACATGTCTTTAGATATAGATTTTCACATTTCCGAGCAAAAGTGCGTGTCTAATAACAAGGATTAACAAAAATTTAATTTATCTCTATTTTATTCTGCATAAGATCTTTGTATTTTGTACTAGGGTGTGAAATCTATGACGATTTTTTCGCGAAAGTCGGAATTGTTAGAGTAAATGGATTTCGAATATTGGATTTATTTATAGATTTGACAACACCATTGCAAAAGGGCAACATTGAATTGATCCGTATAAAATACCTATTATTGCAGTTTGAATGACATATATTCCACATCTAAAAATGTCGAGATATCATGCTATTCGTTAAGGACTACATATGACGTTAATAAGTGGGTATTTTCTACGTTTTTCTGAATGTTGTCTAAATAATTTGTATTTATATATACGAGGATGGTAAATTTACTGTTTTTAAAATCGCATTTATATATGAGATGAAATAACATCTTATTTGTCGAGATATATAAAATAATTTCATTCATGGCGTATTGTTTTATTTAAGATATATTATATTCTATATGAAAGAAAAATAAAATAAATTAGAGGATTTTTGAAAAATTAAAAAATTATAAATTTCATTTCTGTCGAATTATCTGCATTCATATTATTGGCTTATTTAGCAAATTAAAAGAATTAGAATATTTTAAATTTAAATTATTTGAAACAATGTCACGGAGAAAATTTTGAATTTCATGTACTCGTTATACAAATATGACACGGTGGCAGAAAATTCGAAAGCAGTGAGGTAAATACACTCGGAAATTTTATCAATTCATGGCGAATTTATTAAAAAATAACTTGCCTTTTATCAGTATATATTTGGTGTTCAAAATGTTAGATACCAATGTACGACTTTTATTGATATATCGTGAATAAAAATTCAAAATATGCATGGTCTGGTATTTGATTTCTGTGGGAAATTCCGTTCTGTCTATATGACAAATTTGCCCTGCCTTCCAGCTGTTTATTTTCAGATAATTTGGTTTTCGCCCTCAAAGAATTCGAAAAGTTTTGTTGAATAACAAAAATAATTTTATACTTTATGTGTACAAATTTTCACATTTATTCCCTTTAATTGACCGGTTTTCGTTCTTAGCTTATAAAATTTGTGAACTATTTTTCTAAATGATATAATAATTTTATTTTGGCAAACTTCGATGTTAAGACTATTAAAATAATCAGTGTTGTATTTCATATTTTGTGACAATATTAGAAATTTGAGGACAATTTGTTTTCCTGTGATTGTGGTCAGCATCGAAATTTCTTTCATAATGTAGAAATCAGACGCATCTTTGCGGATTTCTACTAACTCAACGTTTAATTATATCTTTTCCAGATCTTGAGTTTTATATTTGCTTAACCAAAATTGATATATGTTGCTGCATATTAAATTTATACTTGTCAAAATCGTAATTTGGCTATATTTATAGATAAAAAACGCACTGATAAATGTCGAAATCCACTGCTTAATATGGCATGTAGTTCTATTTTATTTGTATAAGATCTAGAGAAATTGTTGCAACTTCCTTTATTGTGCGTCCCAAATAAACAAAAAAATAATGATTGAATTTACGATTCAAACTGAATGTCAAATGTTTTGATTACTGCTTTCGTCCTAGACAATATTTTCCGATTTTGTAACACACTACGTACCTGCTTTTAAATTTTGAAGGCAACATTAAAAGTATATCAAGGCTATTTCGCATTTCAACTAATCTAAAGCGAATTTAATCAAGCTGTACGTTTGACAAGCAATTATTAGTAATAAAATTCATATAAAGCAAAGCACATTTACCGAATATTTTAAAGAATAATTAAAATGCCGAATTACTCACGTAGGAATTCAATGATATCAAACTGATAAAATGGAAACCAATTTTTCTTTCATTTTCAAATGTTTACATGTATTGAATTTAAGAATAAATAATTCTTTCCGTATACCAAATTGCGCGATATATTTACATGTAACTAAATTGAATTTTTTTCGTATATTTTCAAATATGCTGCCCAAGTTGCATGTGATTCTGATTATGTTAAAGGCTTCAATACAAAAGTGTAGAATTATACATTTATTTTCTATAAAACATTCACCATTGGTTTAAATGGAATTATTAGCCGAATATTAAAAAAAATAAATGTACACATTAAGATCATTTCTGTTTGATAAAACTTTGAATTTAATTAAGAATTTGAATAGTCGGGACAAATTGGGAAACTATTACAAAATTATAATTCAATCGCTCGAACTACATAGCAAATGCAACAAATTGCCCATATAAAATAAAGCGTTTATTATGCGGTTTGTGATTTCAAGAAAGCAACAGTGATATTTATGAATATATTAGTTTATATTCGCCCTTGGATAACTTATGACTCTCTCAGAACATTTGTCTTTATATTTGTTTCTTATGAAAACATTTACATAGTGGAATTCATTGTTATTTAATTTTTTTACAGCATTAGCCTAATAATAGTATTGTTTTTTGTAGAAAAGGCAGTTGAATTTATTTATCGCGATAAGGAATTAATACTAATTAAATAATATTCATGAAAATGTGATTATATAACACATTGAATTATTATTATCAGAAACTAATTAATCAGAATTTTTTGCCTTTGAATAAAATAATTGTGAGTGTCAGCATATATTATAAAAATCAGCTTATTTAAGGTACTTTTAAGTGCTGTCGTAAGAAAACGTTTCATTATCTGCTCCATAATGAAGGCCAAACTTTTCCTATGCCTCCTTGGAGCCATTCTATTTGCACTACCTGAATGTAAATGCCGTTGGGACGATATAACGGAGGAGGACATTAATAAAATGTCCGAAGTTGAAGGGAAGAATTTATTAAAGGAAATCGTAGAAGAGCATGGCGTAGACGATTGTGGTATAAGTATTAGCGAATTAAAGGGAATGGTAGACAGAATGGATGCTAAAGAAGTTCGGGAATTGTTAATATTTAATTTGTTGATGTAATTATAATATGTTGACATAGAAGAACTGGATGAACAAGACGATGACGAATAAGATGTTTGCTACAACAGTGATTGATTAGATGATTTCGAACAAATAATTTCTGGAAGAATATATTTTACTAGAAAAATAAATAAATGTGGATAAGGGAAAACATCCTTTACCGGATTATAATTGTATTATCTTGTAATTTATATGCCATGGTTTGCCTAAAGTGTACATTTATATTAAAAAGTCTATGTATGAAATATTAACGGAAGAGCAAATATCACAATGAGCAAATATCAATATTTCAAACTAAAGGCATAGGTTTGGCAATGATTTTAAAAATTGTTGAAACACTAACTATTAGCACTAAAGTTAACTGTTCATTTTAATGCAATTATTTACATAAATATATATCGTTTTTCACATGGCAAGTCTTATTACTCGTTATTAACTTACATGAAATATCTATTCCACTTACAAAATTGTGTCCTCGGATTTCTTCTATATTTTCGCGTTTCTAGATATCAATTAAATTAAATGGAGCTGTGTTATCCAATTATTTGTGAATTATAACCAATTCTGTATTCAGCATTTCGATTAATGGTTTTTTAATTAAAGAGTCAGTTATTAAATGAAAAAACAAAAAACGTGCATAAATGTGATGGCATATTTCATATCATTTTCCGCTCGAAGGAATTTTTTTGTACTAACTAAGAGATGACCAATATTTGCTTTCTAGATTTTCTCTCAAAAATAAAACTTTTTTCCAAATTAAGATAAATAGATTTTAGGAAAATTATTTCGACTTTGTATTAACGCTACCAGTACACAAATGTCTAATCGTGTGAAAAATTTAATGCAAAACTATATAAGAAAATTTACGTTGTTTATTCCTTAAATTCACATATATTTTAAATTATGCTAAAATTGTCTATGCACTACACCTCGTACAATAGTAAATGCAATCTTTTTTTACGTTGAGCAAACCGGTAAGTTTAATTTTATATATTTATTCAGTTGCAGGTTTTCATTGACAATTCGAATTCAATCATATTATTCGATATGCAATATGTTAAAGCTTTAATATTTATTTGATATATAACATTCTTAAATATTGAACTCGTACCTGAAACTGACAATATTTGCAGAATACTTACTGTTTAATTTGTTAAAGTCAAGCGATAGTCGCTAATCGAAAACGCTTCCGCATTTTTTGAAGATGAATCAATGTCTTATTTCAAAATAATGAAAATCATGCTAATTTTCTCGTGATTTTAATTGAAATGGCGAGAACGAATTGAGTTTTTTTGCGCAAATCATAATGAGTATTTCGCAAATGAAGATTTGCTAATGGAATCACGTGATTCAACGAAAAAGGTCTAATTGACATTGAAGCGGTAGATGGAGCGCGGAGGTGTTACAACGAAAAATGCGATGAATATTTATTTTCAAATGACCATCCGACAGAATCGGCTGAACGTACTTTTCAAGAAAAATGACCTGGTCAAGAAAATAAAGATGTAGATATCCAGCTTTAATTAGTTAAAAAACGTGTGATGAATACCTCAATAATGGTTCATAGATTACTTTTAATTTCCAAAAAAATTATAATACTTACCTTAATTTCAGAAAAATGGTAATAGCCACATGAAATGTGCAAGTAAAAACGAATTGTTAATTGAAAACTTACATGTCTTTAGATATTGATTTTCTCATTTTCGAGCGAAAGTGCGTGTCTAACAACAAGGATTAACAAAAATTTAATTCATCTCTATTTTATTCTGCATAAGATCTTTGTATTTTGTATTATGGTGTAAAATCTATGACGTTTTTTCGCGAAAGTCGGAATTGTTAGAGTAAATGAATGTCGAATATTGGATTTATTTATAGATTTGACAACACCTTTGCAAAAGGCCAATATTGAATTGATCAGTATAAAATACCAAAGTTTATATTTTACAAAAGATATTAATTCAAAACTTCAATATGTCGATAAATCATGCAATTCTTTAAAGACAATATATGACGTTTCTAAATCAGTGTATTTTACAAGTTTCTCCGAATATTCTCAAAATAATTTGTGGTTTGGTATATTATAATTATAAATTAATTATATTTAAACCGCATCTATATATCAAGTTTAATATTTTTATTTGGCAAATTTTTTGAAAGCAGTTTTCATGATTTTTTATTTCAATTAAGATATAGTATACTTTATGCAAAACTAAGTCAAATAATTTAGATTATTATGTGCGCAAATTATCAATTTAATTTCTGTAAATTTGTTGCCTCAATTTTAAAACTAGAAGAATTAAAATATTTATAAATTGACTTATTTTTAAACAATGTCAAAGTGGAAATTTTTGATTGCATGTACTAATTATAAAAAAGATGACGCAGATGGTAAATGCGAATGGAATTATGTAAATGCATGCTGATATTTTATTAATATTTTGCAAATATTCGAAAAGATTACCCTGCATTTTTATCAGTATTTATTTGATGTTCCAAATTGTGGTTTCCAAAATGCGAAGTTCACTGATATATCGTGCATAAAAACAAAAAAAATATATGGCGTGGTTTTTTATTTCTGTGCGAAATGTTTTCTATCACTAAGTAAATTTTGCCCTGCCTTCCAACTATGTATTTTCAGATAATCTTGGTATTCGCCCTCAAAGAGATCCGAGATTTCCTTGTTGAAAACCAGAAATAATTTTATTCTGTATGTGTACAAATTTTCACATGCTTATACCTTTTAATTCCTGGTTTTCGTTCTTAGCTTATAAAATTTGTGAACTATTTTTCTAAATGATATAATAATTTTATTTTGGCAAACTTCGATGTTAAGACTATTAAAATAATCAGTGTTGTATTTCATATTTTGTGACAATATTAGAAATTTGAGGACAATTTGTTTTCCTGTGATTGAGGTCATCATCGAAATTTCTTTCATAATGTAGAAATCAGACGCATCTTTGCAGATTTCTACTAACTCAACGTTTAATTATATCTTTTCCAGATCTTGAGTTTTATATTTGCTTAACCAAAATTGATATATGTTGCTGCATATTAAATTTATACTTGTCAAAATCGTAATTTGGCTATATTTATAGATAAAAAACGCACTGATAAATGTCGAAATCCACTGCTTAATATGGCATGTAGTTCAATTTTATTTGTATAAGATCTAGAGAAATTGTTGCAACTTCCTTTATTGTGCGTCCCAAATAAACAAAAAAATAATGATTCAATTTACGATTCAAACTGAATGTCAAATGTTTTGATTACTGCTTTCGTCCTAGACAATATTTTCCGATTTTGTAACACACTACGTACCTGCTTTTAAATTTTGAAGGCAACATTAAAAGTATATCAAGGCTATTTCGCATTTCAACTAATCTAAAGCGAATTTAATCAAGCTGTACGTTTGACAAGCAATTATTAGTAATAAAATTCATATAAAGCAAAGCACATTTACCGAATATTTTAAAGAATAATTAAAATGCCGAATTACTCACGTAGGAATTCAATGATATCAAACTGATAAAATGGAAACCAATTTTTCTTTCATTTTCAAATGTTTACATGTATTGAATTTAAGAATAAATAATTCTTTCCGTATACCAAATTGCGCGATATATTTACATGTAACTAAATTGAATTTTTTCGTATATTTTCAAATATGCTTCCCAAGTTGCATGTGATTCTGATTATGTTAAAGGCTTCAATACAAAAGTGTAGAATTATACATTTATTTTCTATAAAACATTCACCATTAATTTAAATGGAATTATTAGCCGAATATTAAAAAAAATAAATGTACACATTAAGATCTTTTCTGTATAATAAAACTTTGATTTTATTTGAAAATTTGAATAGTCGCGACATATTGGGAAGCTATTACGAATTTAAAATTCAATCGCTCGAATTACATATCAAGCGCAACAAATTGTCCATATAAAATAATGCATTCATTATGCGGTTTGTGATTTCAAGAAAGCAACAGTGATATTTATGAATATATTAGTTTATATTCGCCCTTGGATA
>JAQBSW010005906.1:0-53224 GCA_029291075.1 Eudiplozoon nipponicum
CAGAAGAGAGCAGGTTTTTGACTTGAAATTGACTGGCGCGCGGTTTGACATGGCTCCGATTTTGTCGCATTCCGATATGGAAAAAATTGTTATGGATCTTCAGAACTCCATGGAATTGATGAAGAATGAAATGTCCATATTGAAGAATGATTCAATTGTGAATGCAAAAAAATTGGAGCAAGTGGTGAAAAATAATGAAACTTTAAGTGCGCGTATAGTTGATCTAGTTGAACAGAATGAGACATTACTTGTGAAGTTAGACAAGTTACAGACTGATGTTCAACCATGGATTGAATTGGCCGATTTAACTGTGGAAGGTGATATGCTAGTTAAAGATAAATCATCTGGTGAAGAAATGCTAAATATATTAGCAAACGAAGTTTCAGCACGTAATAGCAAACAGGATCAATTAGTTTTATTTAATCTAGATGAAAATGCCGATGTGAAAGACGTCGAGAAATTAAATACTTTAATAAAAGAAGAAACGCATGCAGCTATTACTAAATGCTATAGGGTGGGGAAACGAGCTGATCGTCCAAGGCCTGTAATTGTAAAATTATCAAAAAGGCCAACAAATATGCAATTAGAATCTATCAATAAAAAGAAAGAAGAGAATTTGAGCTTTCACAGCATATTTATTGGACGGGACAAAACGTTCCTCCAACGGAAATTGGCAAAAGTAAAAAAGTTAAAGAACAATCAGGAACGGAAACCGCCAATGTCTGATGAAGCTGTTAAACGGAATCAATCGAGTGAGACTGCAACATCAAAAAACGATGTATCGTTATTAACTGTTGTGGACAGAGAGGGGAAAGGAAGTATGGCCTCGAGGCCCGTGAAAAGAATAGTAAAGAAGCCATCAAGGTTGAATCAGTAAAAGTCGACACTTGTTTAGATAAGTCGCTATCTACATTTACTCTATTTTATGCTAACTCTCGAAGTGTTAAAAATAAGAACTTTTTACTGTGTAATTTTATAATAAGTAACGATTTCGATTTTATAATATTATCCGAAACTTGGCTTAACAAGGATATTAAAAACCATGAATTTGATATTCCTCACTATTCTTTATTCAGAAAGGACAGATCGCTGGATAAAAGAGGTGGAGGAGTACTCATTTATTGTAAATCTGTATTTAAGGCGAAAATTTTACATACTAGTGATGATAATGCTATCATTGATTTCTTATCTATACAATTTGATAATCTGATCTTAACAGCGGTTTACAGACCGCCGTATGCTACTTTATTTGATGATCAAACATTTACCAATTCTTTTCAATCTATCTTTGACTGCCATGGCTATAATGTAGTGGTAGGTGACTTTAATAAGTTACAGGACTGTGAATTATCCAATTTTTTTCTAACCATGATCTCAAGCAGATTATAAATGAATCAACTAGAGGTTCGCAATGCTTAGATCATGTATATTTAGAAATTGAAATGGTGAAATCGCACAGTTATGAAGTTGTCAATTATTTCAAAGAATTGGACCATAAACAAATTATTTTACAATGGAAATTCTTGAGTGGCATAACACAGAAACTAAGTTATGAAAATGCACACGTGCACTGTTCCAGAATAAACTGGAATTTCTTTAGAGAATTAAGCATACTGATTGATTATGAGAGTTTTTGTTTCTTGAATACTGATGAATTTGTTTCTTCTGTTTCATCGTTATTATCTGTTTTATTTCAGGCATCTACGTTTACGGACATTATACCGAAACGGATTAATAGGAAATTGTGTAAACTAAGAATTAAACGAGATAATATAATAAAGTGTAGTCTTATTAATAGTATTAAACAAATGAGGTTAGATTCCATTGATAACGAAATTAATTCATCACTGCTAATAATTCGTCAAAGATCAGAACGAATTATTTTGGCCAAAATGAAGAGTAATCCTCGATTAGGATTTAAACTCCTCACAGATTACAGTAAATACAAGGAAAAGTTAAAGCTTATACTACCTGTGGATAAAACTGAGTCTGGATTTCTCTGTGAATTGGAGGAAGTATTTGTCAATTTGATATGCAATCCACAGAATGAGAGAACTTTTATAGAACTATCAGATCCTTTGGGAGGCCAGGAACCAGGACTTGTTATTGACAGTGATGAATTGATAAAATTGATGTTAAAAATCAAATCAAAAAAACAAAAAGATCACCTTGGTATTTCGATTGATAATCTAATTCAATTACCCTTAACATTTAGGAATGCACTCTGCAACTTTATAAATAGAATTTTGAATGATGGGAAATTACCAATTGATATATTAACGATTGTAGCTAAGCCGTTGCCAAAAGTTAGTAAGCCAACGTGCGCCAGTGATTATAGATTAATCTCTATTATCCCTTCGTTTTTGAAGATAATAGAACGATTGATACTAGATCATTTAGAACGTATGTTACCGGCTGATTTTGACTTATGTCAACATGGCTTTACGAAAGGTAGATCGACAACTACTAATATGCTTTCCATGTGGAAACATGTAATCACATTAGACGAGAATAAGTTAGATGCATTAATTGTATTTATAGATATCTCAAAAGCTTTTGACTCTATATCTTTTGATGCTATTTTGAATGCGATTAGTTTGTTGAATATTGATCCGAATATTTTTAGATTACTTAAATACTATCTATATAATCGAAGAATGAGTATTCAAGTAAACGATTTGATATCAAAATCAAAACGAGTAACGAGTGGAGTTCCACAGGGATCAAGCTTGGGGCCAATTTTATTTAAAATTGTATTAGCAAATTTGGAAACTAAGATCCTTAACGGTCGAGTTTGCAAATTCGCTGATAATTTAAAAATAATCTTCCCAATTGATCCAAAGAATGTCGAATTCTCCAAAAATAATGTGACTTTAGATTTGTATGATTTGAGTAAATATTTGTTTACACTAGGGCTGAGAATAAACAATAAAAGACGAAAGCTTTAAAAATAGGGAACAGAACAAACTTTCATTATGTTTATTTTTATGATGCTGTTATTAATGATGTGTTTGAGATTAAACTTATGCAAGAAATTAAGGATTTAGGCATAACTATTCAATGTACAGCTTCTGCTGAGAGACATATTGAAAGTATAGTAGGCAGTGCCAAGAAAAGATGGGCACTAATAAATCGAAATATTTTATCAAATGATATAAAACTTCAAATGTATATAATATGGATTAGACCGGTACTAGAATATGCTGTCGCTACTTGGAATCCATTAAAAAAAGGTTTGTCTAATAAGATAGAAGCTGTACAAAGAAAAGTTGTGAAACATATTAGTCCTATTTCTTGCACTATGTACGCCTCTAGATTACAGTTTGCGTCATTGCAATCTCTGTGGTTTCGGAGGATGTGTTATTGTATAAAAGTTTTCCATCTGAACCAGTGGACTGGTGCCTATATGACTCCGATAAGGAAGAGTCATGAAATCTACAAAATTTATAATCAATTGCCGAAGGGGCTTAGAGAAATGCCTCCATCTAAGATGTCTTTTAAAACTTTATCTACTGAACTTGAAAAAGTCTGCAATCCTGCTGATATCTTTAATTTTGATTATGATAATACTTTCTCATGGTTGAATAAAAGACAAGGATAATTGTTATCGGAAACAGATTTTATTGAGATTTTATTTCCAAGTTTTGTATTATTATAATTGAAATGTTATGCACTATATCTTCAAATTAGTTAACATTACATACAATCAATTGCTAGTCATGGTTCTCAATTTTTGCATAATGTTACACTCGAATTATACCTTAATTGTTCCTAATTTGATGATGTATATATTATTCTTTTCAGTCGAACTTTCTGATATTGATATATTGTATTGTACAACTAGTGAGATATACCTATCTACATGAGATTAATTGCACAATTATTGTGATGTGATAATTATTTTAATATATATTGTACAATTTCCAATTTTATTATTTGATGTAATATGTGTGGTTTGAAACCAAATAAAGATATTCTATTCTATTCTATTCTATTCTATTTTGGGTTTACAATTCATTATGCTAGTGGTAACAAATCTGACTCGCTTTTAGTTCTGTTTCTTGTCTTGGCTGGTTGCTAATTGTGTATGCGTTTGTGTTTGTGTGTCTGCGTGTTTGCATGTAAAGGTCATTCTCGCAGTATTGCAAAGTGATGTCTGAGATCTGGTTATTATTGTTTTGATGGCTTGAGAATTAACCATTTGTGCACATTGTTCACTGTTACATGTTACAGTTAATAACTGTTTGTTGCGCAAATTCGTATTTTTCACATGGTAACAGCGCCAGTGTGGATTGAAGTGTTGAACGCTCATATTGTTTGTAAACTTCTGTCACCGTATGCGCCTCTGTTATTTCCATTTCAGTTTGTTGCCAATCCGACTGTATGTCTGTTGATTCTAGTCGAGGGCCTGTTTGGTCTTGACTGGATACTAGTAGATTATTGTTGAATTTTGTTAATCTTGGCCATTCGATTAGAATATCATGTTGATGAAGCTTTTGAATATTACGAAAGGTTCTTGTTGTTTGATATAAAGGTCTTCATAAATAAATAATAATTTTTCTGATTTTGCTTTACGTTGAGGAAGTTAAACCCTCCGCCTTATGTAAAATAACATTGTCTGATAAATTTAAACCACCATGGCTGATTGTAACGATTTTTTTTTAATTTTCTTTTTATTTTCCAGAACGTTCTTTGTTTAAATACTTGACTTTGAAATGTGCGCCATTTTTCACTCTTCGAGTGTCTCGTACCTTGACTGGTTTTATATATCTTGATCTGCTGCAATTTAACATTTTTCTCTAGTAACACGAATAAATCTCATCAAATATATTCCTCCATTAATTGCTTTTGTTCTAATATAATATAATATTGAAAGGAGACGTTCTGGAACAGGTAATTTGATAAATTCTGTTGTTCACGTATATCTCTTTCCAGATTATTTGTTCGGGAATTGTCAAGATACAACGTTCGCATTCCGATGGCCTAAAATTAAGTGTCGATTTAATTGTTAAACTAATAAAACATGGACCCCGATATTAAATTGGAGGACACAAGTAGGTTAGTGCAGGATATTGCGGAATTGAACCTAGGAGATGTAAATGGAAATATAAGCATATCAGACTCTACTGTGAATTTTAGGACTTCAAGCGATCTGGCATCTATGGGGCTCTCAATATCGAATAGGTTAGGGGCCTCAACAGTTATGTATAATTGTGAAATTGATCGAATTGACAGGGTGCCCCGTTGCCAATATATGATCGCAAATAGCTGATTTGCCTGACAGTGCCAAGCCTTTGTTAATCAATTTCTGTGGAAAATGTTGCTGGATTCTGCTTATCAATTGCTTCTTCGTAAGTGCAATATATGTGCTACCGCACATACATGAGAATTTGTAGACTATGAATGACTTTGAGAAAATTGGCAATTGATCTTTGGCACCCAACCTCATAATTCTCTGTGTACTTAATGTTTATTAACTTTAACACTGGGAAAGTTCTCCTTAGTTATTCTATTCAGCCGCCGTGCAATTATTGAGGCTAGTACGTCGCCTCTAAATGGTAAGTTTAGGAAAACCTGCTTGACTGTATCCTCTATAATGACTAAGTTGAACTTTCTCAGTGTTAAAATCAATATGACATTTAGTACAAAGAGACTCATGAGGTTGGATGCCAAAGATCAATTGCCAATTCTCTCAAAATCATTCATAGTCTACAAATTCTAATGTATGTGCGGTAGCACATATCGGACGTACGAAGAAGCAGTTGATAAACAGAATCCAGCAACATTTGCCACAGAAATTGATTAACATAAGCTTGGCACCGTCAGGCAAATCACCTTAATATTCAAAAGTTTCATCAACATGATATTCTAATCGATTGGCCAAAAATAACGAAATTCAACAACAATCTACTAGTATCCAGTCAAGACCAAACAGGCCCTCGACTAGAGTCATCAGACATACAATCGGATTGGCAACAAACTGAAGTTGAAATAACAGAGGCGCATACGGTGACAGAAGTTGCCAAACGATATGGGTTTACAACACTTCAATCCACACTGGCACTGTTACCATGTGAAAAATACGAATTTGCGCAACAAGGTGAAACGATCAACTACACTGGGAAAAATAGCACTTGTTCATGTAATAGTGAACAATGCGTACAAATGGTTAATTCTCAAGCCATCAAAATCTCAGACATCACTTTGCAATACTGCGAGAATGACCTTTACATGCAAACACACGGACACACAAACACAAACGCATACAAAATTACCAACCAGTCAGAACAATAAACATAAGTAAAAGCGAGTCCGATTTGTTACCACTAGCATAATCAATTGTAAACCCAAAATGTTTATATATGTATGATTGTAAAACAATGATTAGTTTTCACGAAATAAATGACCTATATCAACTTTGTTATTAATGTGTTTTTTTCTTCCTAATTAGAAATATATAGATGAATGTTAGGCGATGAATAGTTTTCCGATGTGCTATGTTGATGATCATGCTAGATCGTAACGTGTCAGTGCGTGCGACTGGCGGTAGTTTAGTTATTTTGTTTGTACAATGTATGAAGAACAACTAGAGGTGAGACCGCATATTCTAATTTTGCTTTCATTATATATGGATTGCGGTTTGATTCTTGCTGGCGTTAGTTTTGTCCTGTTGTTCGACGACTGGTTAAATATAATTAGCTTGGTGTATACTTCACGTTCCCTAACTTGATTTAAAGAATTGTTAACATCAACCGCGCAATAAATTGTTGTTTAATTGTAATTTATAAAATTTATATATATATATATATATATATATATATATATATATATATATATATATATATATATATATATATAGATAAATATGTAACTAAATCTTTAAAAATTTATGTTCATAAATGCGTAGAAAGTATGCAGATGACATTTCATTCACGTACAATGCTTTCAAATCTACAGTAAATTTAAATTTTACTCCATATTTAAGAAATTTACTTTCATCATTGCGAAACTCAAATTAAAGAACTATTTCCGCCACACGCAAAATCAATAATTGATGCAATTTATGTTATATATATATATATATTGCTATATATATATATATATATATATATATATATATATATATATATATACGAAGTTGAGCATCGAAGATCGAAAGGCGTCCAGTCTGTGCGACTAGCGGTAGGTTCTTAATGTTGTTTGTGAACTGCTTAGATACAATAGGTTGGTGTTTACTTTAACTTACTTTACTTTACTGCGGCTGACTCCTTTTGGAGGATAAGCCGGCTCCAATTTCATGGAGTTTCTTGGGAATTTGGTACAAGTGGTGTCCCCTCACCACTCGTCAAGATGATATGAAGATTTGTTAACACCACGACATTTGCAGTTACGAAAAATATATGCAAGATTACTAGAGGTGAGAGCCGCATATCTAATTTTGCTTTCCATGTATATGAATGCGCTTTGATCCGTGGTAGTGAAGTTTCCGTCGTAATCAGATTATGATCATGGAAGGTCAAAAGGCGTCAGTGCGTGCGAACTGCGGTAGTTTAGTTATCTTTTTCGACGACTAGGTAGATACAATGGAATTGCTGTTT
The DNA here is from genome assembly GCA_029291075.1 of Eudiplozoon nipponicum. NCBI lineage: Eukaryota > Metazoa > Platyhelminthes > Monogenea > Mazocraeidea > Diplozoidae > Eudiplozoon > Eudiplozoon nipponicum. The sequence continues at coordinate 7,599 of JAQBSW010005906.1, forward strand.
ACTTCAAGCACGTAAACTTTATTTGAAGATTTGTTACCACCATCCGCGCAATCAATATATGTATAATTGTACTTTCAATATATATATATATATATATATATATATATATATATATATATATATTATTTATATATTTATATATTTACAGTCAAGTAAATAGTATGCAAGTCTACTAGAGGTGAGAGCCGCATATCTCATTTTACTTTGTATATATATGCAATGCAATTTGATCATCGCTAGTAATATTGCCGTCGTAATCTAATTATAATCATGGAAGGTTGAAAGCCGTCAGTGCATGCGACTACTGAGATGACATTAGTGTTTACTTAAAGGTTACAAACTTTATCTAAAGATATTTTACCACCACCCACGCAATCAGTTGTTGTTTATTTTTATCATCTATACATATAGATATATATGTGGCGAAGCTAAGAACAGTAAATATTCTTAGCCGCATAGAAATTGTGCAGCTGACATTTTCAGTCACGTAGATTGTATGCAAGAGTACCAGATGTGAGTGCCGCATAGCTAATTTTGCTTTTCGTATTCATTCAATGCGGTTTTATTCTTGCTAGTAAAACTTCCATACTCTGATGATATTAATGAAAGGTCGAAACGCGTTATTTCGTGCGACTGGCGGTAGTTTTGGTACGTTTTTCGACGACGGGATGGATACAATGGGATTGGTGTTTACTTCAAATACGCAAACTTAATTTTTACAATTATTACCACCTCTTGCGCATTCAATTATTGGTTAATTCTGCAATTTGATTCAATAGACGCGAATTCCATTCAGCACCCACACACGTTTTTTGCGGATGCTATATTCTTGCATATGGTAGCTGTAAATTATATATTTTAGATAATATTAAATGATTAATATTTTGAAATAGATAATAATCATCAAGCTAATTGTGTTCTTTCGTTTGGAATCAATAATATCAACAGTTGACGGGCAGGCTACAGAATAAGCTATAATAAAATGCAATTTTATATCAGAACGATTTCGGTCGAAAAAATTGTTTGTTAAATACAATTTTTAATTATTCTACATTACAATATTGCGTGTTTCTTCAATAAATAATAAAACGATCATTGCTAAACAAATATTTTAAAATTATTGTAAAAATATTACAATAAAGTTGACGAAATATTTGTTTATTTGCAATTTGACAACGTTGCCTAGTAAACAAATATGTAAACACCTGGTGGAAAATTTTAAACAGCTTTAGGTTAGCTAATTCTACAACAAATGCTTTTCTAATTCTTAATGTCTTATTAACTGTGTTAAATCTAATTTTACCCACCTAACACCAAAGCGTTATTAAAGAAACGTGGAATGAATAACAAAGTGTATAACTGTTTGAAAAACACACAATTAAAAAGACGTTTTAGGCATTTCAAGAAGGGGAAGGTGGGTGTATTTATTGACCGCATACGTAGAATTTGTAAATGTGCAAGTGAAAGTGATAAAAAATCATCCGACAAGGACACTTATTGTGCTACTGTTTCAAGATATAGTACCAAATATGCCAATTCAAACGATAAAGGTTGTATTCCTCCAACTAATAATGCATCAATATGCCAAACAGCAGAGAAACTGAACTCCATTTCCTATTCTGAATACAACAATGTTTCTAATAAGGTGCTGATGAATCGCCAGGTAAACGCAGTTTCTAACGATTTCGAGTCCGATACATCAAGTGTTCTTTTAAAAATGATTACAACAAGTAAGCAAGAAAATATTGCAAAACTTGGTTCTCCAATTGACACAGAAATTAACGCCGACAATTGCAACATTGTTATATCTATCGCGGATAAGGATAGCAATAATTCTATTACATGCAGTAACCATTTTAACATTCAAATACATGGAAAAATGCAAGATTATATATCTGAGCAAGACAATTTAGTTGATGACAGAAATGATAAGCTAAGTTTTATACAAAATAAGTGCAAATTAACGACTAAAAAAATAAATCAACATTTTTCAATTTTAGCGGCGGTTGTAGAGAATAAAAAAGAGCATATTTTGCATTACCATTCTAAACGTAACACGGAAAGTAAAGATAGTCAATGCAGCATCCTACGTTCATGTATAGAAAGAGATATCAATAATGAAAATGATTATTATCCCACTATGCATCATCAATTGAATGCAGAAGTGCAAGGTGGCATATCGCAACACCTCCAAGAAAACACAGATCAAATCAATGAAAACAAAAGCAATTTTTGTTCGTTGTCAGGAACGTGTATTGAAGATAAATACAGCGTTACAACTTATTTAGATTCTCATGTTAGTACAAAAATTCAGGACGGCAAATACGAGAACGAAAGTTTTACTTTTAAAAGAGAAGACACGCACTGCGTGCTCTGCAACTATCTTCAATCTCAAACTCAAACAAAATTGAAAGATTACATAACTGACCAAGAGTGCTATATTTCGGAGAAACCCATTGCAAATTATGAGAACGACATAAATGAAGACATGAATATTAACTATTTTAATTTTCAAGCTATCGACAAATCTAACGACTGCAGACTGGAAAACACGCGTTCAATTTTGAATACGAACACCAATATCTATTCAAACACAGAACTTATCTATGGCATCAATAATCATTTGCGTCCCAATTCAGAAAGGATTGTTGAGAACAAAGAAAAAGAACATTTAGGTTTCCTAGACAGCAAAGAAACTAAAGACGAAACATTTGAGGAATGCGACCAGGAGTGCCACAAAGACGCAGTGTTTGAAGTGGCTGACGAAGACCAAATAACTTTGGAGAATGAACAAGCAGAGTGTTTATCAAATGATGACATCAATGACTACTTATGTTCTTTTTCAGAATTGATTGCCGAGAATAAACAAAAAGATATTAAAAACGTTGATTCTCAAATCAGCCCGCAGAATAATTGCGATAAATGTAAGAAACAAAGTACTAAATTTGAAACGAATGTCACAGGTAATAATGCGCGTTATGACATGTTTGATACTGACAAGCTCATGAAATTTAACGCCGAAATATCCGACCAGGAGTACTACGGATCTCCAATGTCTGATGTAGCTGAAGATGAACAAAGTATTTTGAACGATATCCACGCAAAAGCATTATCAAATGTTGACATCAATGACAACTTATATTCTATTTCGGAGATGATTTTCGAGAATGAGAAAAAAGATTTTACATACGCCGACTCACAAAATAGCACGCAATATAACAACGGCAAGTGCATAAGAACAGGTTTTTCTTTTGAAAAGATTAGCAATACCAACGATGCGCAATATGAATTATTTGATATTGAAAAGCTCGCGGAAGGGAATTCTGAGAAATCCGACCACGAGTGTCACAAATCCGCAGTGCTTGATGTGGCAGACCTAGAGAAAATAACTTTGAAGAGTGTCCACGAAAAGGCTTTATCAAATGATGACATCATTGACAAATTATGTTCTTTTCCAGGGATGATTGCCCAGAAAGTATATCAAGATAATATTTACTTTGAACCTCAAATTGGCGCACAATATAACGAAAAAAGATGCAAGATAATATGTTCTCTATTAGAAACGAATGGCAACGTCATAGATAATTTCTATGACTTATTTGTTACTGAAAAGCACACGAAAGGTAATTTTGAGCAGTTTGGTCAGGAGTGCGACAAATACGCAGTGTATGAATTGGCTGACGTACACCAAATTACTTTGAAGGATGTCCACAAAAAAACATTATCAAAAGATAATATCAAGGATAACTTAATTTCTACTTCAGAGATGGTTGACGAGAATGACAACATGGACATTAAATGCGTCGATTATCAAACTAGTTCGCAAAATAACAACGACGAATGTAAAACAGAAGGATCTATATTGGGAACGGATGATGAACGTAACGATGCGCATTATGGTTTGTTTGATGATGAAAAGCTCATGGATGGTATCTTTGAGATATCCGACTTCGAACGCCAAACCTCCTCGGTACTGCTTGATGTCGCTGACAAAGAAAAATTTACTTTTAGCGATGACCACGCAAAATCATTACCAGATGATGACGTCAATGATAACTTATGTTATATTTCAGAGATGATTATCGAGAATGAAGTTAAGCAACGTAACGGCATTGATACTGAAATGAGCCCGCAAAATAACTATGAAGAATTTAACACCGAAAATTCTGTATTGGAAACGTATTGTGTTAGTGTCAATCAGCATTATGATTTGCCTGATGCTGAAAAGCTCAGGAAGGGTAACATGAAGGTATCCGATCAGGAGTACCACGACACCCCATTGTTTATTTTCGCTCACAAAGAACAATTAACTCTGAACAATAAACACGAACAAGTACTATCAAATGATGAAATCAAAGATAACCTATGTACTATTTCAGAGATGATTACCCAGAATGCAGACCAGGATATAAAATACGTCAATACACATTTTTTACCTCAGTTTAGCGAAGACGAATGCAAAAACAAAAGTGCTACATTTGAATGGACTGGCGAAAGGAACTATGCCCAATATGAACTGTTTGATATTAAAATTCTCAAGGAAGGTATCTTTTTGAAGTCTGACGAGGACGGCCAGAACACCGCTGTGCTTGATGTGGATGACGAAGATCATATTACTATGGAGGATGCTTACAAAAATGAAGTATCAAATGATGACATCAATAACAACTTATGTTTCACTTTAGAGATGGTTGATGAGATTGAACAAAAAGACATTAAATACGTCGATTCCCAAATTAGCCTGCAATATAAATTGGAGAATTGCAAGAATAAAAGTTCTGTATTGGAAAGGGATGGCGTAGGTAATGATGCGTTTTATGACTTATTGGATATCGGAAAGCTCGGCGAAGGGAATGCTGAGAAATCCGGCCTGATGTTCCAAAGCTCCGAAGTACTTTACGTGGCTAACAAAGAACAATTTTCTTTGAAGGATGTCCACGATAAGGCATTATCAAATGATGACATGAAAGAATTTGTTTTGGAGAATGAAGACAAGGACCTTAAAGTCGTCAATAATCAAATTATTTTGCAAAATAACTACGAGAAATGTAAGACGAAAAGTTCTATATTGGAAACCGATGGTGAAAGAAAAAATGCGCATTATGGATTGTTTGCTGATGAAAATGTTACAGAGGTGAAATTTGACAAATCCGACCAGGAGCGCAAAAACAATGAAGGGCTTAATGTAGACCACGATGACCAATTTTCTCTGAACGACTATCATGCAAAATCATTTTTAAATGACGACATCAACGATGAACTACCATATATTTCAGAGATGATTATCGAGAATGAAGACGAGGAAATTGAGTGCATCGATTATGATGTTATCCCACAGAATTGCTACAACGATGGCAAGACCAAAAACTCTATTTTAAAAACGGATTGTGATAGCGACGATCCGCATTATGACATGTTTAATGCTGAAAGGCTCATGGAGGGTAACTTTGATAAAGCTAACCAGGAGTGCCATCGCAACACAAAGCATGATGTCGCAGACGAAGATCCATTTAATTTGATCCATTCTCACGCACAAATATTATCAAATGATGGTATTAAAGATAACTTATATTCAACTTCAAAGATCGTTGTCGAGAATGAGGACAAGGTCATTAGATTCGTCGATAATCTAATGAGTCCGCAAAATAACTACGACGAATGCAAGATGGAAAGTTCTATATTGGAATCAGATGGTGAAAGAATAAATGCGCATTATGGTTTGTTTGATGATAAAAAGGTGGCGGAAGTTAACTTTTACAAATCCAACCATGAGTGCCAACGCAACACATTGCTTCAGATCGCTGACAAAGAACAATTTACTCTGAAAGGTGATGACGCACGAGACTCATCAAATGATCACAGCAAAGATAGATTATGTTCTATTTTAGAAATGATTGTCGAAAATGAAGACAAGGATATTAAGTGTGTCGAAACTCAAATTAGCCTGGAAAATAACTACGAAGTATGCAAGACCGAGAGTTCCTTATTGAAAACGACCAGTGCTAGCGACGATACGCAGTATAACTTGACTGAAGCTGATAAACTCACAAAGTTTAACTTTGAGATATCCGATCTAGAACGCCAAAACTCATGTGACAAAGACCAATTTACTTTGAACCAAGATCACAAAAAAACCTTATTAAATTATGATATTAACAATAAATTATGTTTAATTGTAGAAACGACTTTCGAAATTGAATGCAAGGATATTAAGTGTGACGATTCTCAAATTAGCCAGAGAACTAGCTACGACGAATTTAAGACGGAAAATTCTATATGGGAAAACGATGGTGATAGAGACAATGCGAAATATGACTTTTTTCATATTGCAAAGCACACAGAGGGAAACTTTCAGAAATCCGACAGGGAGTGCCAAGACTCCGCAGTTTTTAATATCGCTGACAATGACCCATTTAATTTGAAAAATTACACAGAACTCGTATTATCAAATGATGATATCAAAGAAAACTTGTCTTCAATTTCAGAGATGATAGTCGAGATTAAAGAAAAGGACGTTAGGTGCGGCGTTTCTCAGATTAGCCTGAAAAATAACTACGACGAAGGCCACACCGAGAGGTTTCTTTCTGAAACGGTTGTTGATAGCGACGATATGCATTATTATCCATTTGATGCTGAAAATCTGAAGGAGGGTAACTTTGAGATCTTCGACCATGAACGCAAAAATGCAGCAATGCTGGTGAATGCTGACAAAGACAAGTACACTTTGAACAAAGATCATGCAAAAGAATTACCATATGATGATATTAACGATAAATTATGTTCGATTTCAGATACGCTTGTCGCGAATGAAGACATTATTTGCGTCGTTTCTCATATAAGCCATATAAATAACTACGACGAAAGCAAGACGGAAAGACCTTTATTAGAAATGGATGGTGATAATGACGATGCGAAATATTACTTGACTAAAACTGAAAAACACACCGAGGGAAACATTGAGAAATCGGAGAGTAAGTGCGAAGACACCGCAGTGCTTGAACCCGCTGACGGTGATCAATTTACTCCGCAAGATGACCACGTAAGAGCATTATCAAATGAGGAAATCGCCGATAATTTATGTTCTATTTTAGAGATGATTGTCAAGAATGAGGCCTACGAGGTTAAATACTTCGATTATAAAATTCGCCCACTAAATAACTACGAAGAATGCAAGAACAAAATGTATGTATTGGACACTGTTGGTGATAACAACGATGCGCATTATGGATTGTTTGATGAAAAAAAGTTCAAGGAGGTTAACTTTTACAAATCCGACCAGCCTTGCCAACGCACATCAGTGCTTGATGTCGCTGACGTAGACACATTGACTTTGAACAATGTTCACGCACAAGCATTATCAGATGATGATATTAAAGTTAACTTATGTACTACCACAGAGTTGGTTGCCCAGAATGAAGAGAAGAGCAGCAATCACGTCGATTCAGAAATAGGCCACAAAAATAACTACTACGAATGCAAGAGAGAAAGTTCTATATTGGAAAGGGATGGTGAAAGCAACGTAACGCATTCTGGATTGTTTAATGATGAAAAAGTCACGGAAGGTGAATTTGACAGATACGAACAGGAGTTCCACTGCAACGCATTACTTCGGGTCGCTGACGAAGGTCATATTTCTCTTATAGATGATAACGCACAAATATTTTCAATTGATGACAGCAAAGATAAATTAATTTCTATTTCAGAGAAGTACGTTGAGAATGATAACGAGGACATTAAAGTCGTCGATTCTCCAATTATCCAGGAAAATGCTTACGACAAATGCAAAACCGAGAGATTTTTATTGGAAACATTTGTTTATAGCGCCAATGCGCAATATAACTTGTTTGATGCTGATAAGTTCATGAAGTATAGCTATGAGATTTCCGACCGGGAACGCCAAAATTCATCTGACGATGACCAATTTACTTTAAACAATGATCACGCAAAAGCATCAAATGTTGAAATTAACGATAAGTTATGTTCGATATTAAAGAGGATTGTCGAGAATGAATACAAGAACATGACGTGCCTTGATTCACAAACATGCCAGAAAACTAATTACGACGAATGCAAGGCGGTAAACTTTAAATTGAAAACGATTGGTGAGAGCAACAATGCGAATTATGGATTTTTAGATGATGAAAATGTCACGCAAGTTGACTTTGACAAACACCAACAGGAGTGCCAACGCAACGAAGTCCAATTTATTCTGAAAGATGATGACCCACAAGTATCATCAAATATTGACAGCAAATATAGATTATTTTCTATTTTTGATATTATTTTCGGGAATGAGGACAAGGACATAAGTAGTGTTGATTCTCAAGTTACCCAGAAAAATAACAACGACGAATGCAAAACCGAGAATACTTTAATAGAAAAGAATAGCGTTAACGAATATACGCTAAATAACTCGTTCGATGCTGAGCAGCTTACGAAGGAAAACTTTGAGATAACCGACCAAGAACGCCAAAACACAGCTGATAAAATACAATTTACTTTTAACGAAGATCACGAAAAATCACCACATGATGAAATGTACCATAAAATGTTTTCAAATTTAGACACGACTGTTGAAAATGAGGAGCCAAACGTTAAACGCGTTGATACTCAAATAACCCAGAAAAATAACTTCGAGGAATGCAAGACAAATAGTTCCATATTGGAAACGGATGATGAAAGCAACAATGCGCATTATTATCTCACAGAGGATAATTTTGAGAAGTTTGCCCAGGCGTGCCAGCGCAGCGTAGTGCTTGATGTCGATGACGCGGACCAATTGAGTTTGGACACTGATCTTGCAAAAGCATTTTCAAATGATGATATCCAATATAACTTATGTTCTAATTCAGAGAGAGTTGGCAAAAATAAGAAGAAGAACATGAAGGGCGACGATTCGCAAAGTGACCAGAAATATAAAAACGACAAATACAACACCGATAGTTCCATATTGGAAACGGATGACTACAACAACGATTCAAACAATGGATTCTATTATAAAAAAAACCTCACTGAGGATAAACTTGCGAAATCCAGCCGAGCGTGCCAACAAAGCGCAGTGCTAAATGTCGATTACCTGGACCCATGTACTTTGGACGATGATTTCGCACAAGCATTTTCAAACAATGACATCCAATATAACTTATGTGTTACTTCAAAGATGGTTGTTGAAAATGATAAGACAAACATTAAAGGCGACGATTCACAAAGTAGCCAGAAATATAACAAAGACAAATACAACACACGTAGTAACATATTAGAAACGGATGATTATAGCTGCGATTCAAATTATGGCTTCTGTTATAAAGAGAACCCAGCGGAGGATATTTTTGCGAAATTTGGCCGAGCGAGGCAACGCAGCGCAGTGATTGATCTCGATAAGGCGGACCCATTTACTTTTGACGCGGTTCCCGCACAAACATTGCCCAACGATGACATTGGAAAAACTAGAGAGAAGAAAATAAAACGTGACGATTCACAAAGTAGCCATAAATATAACAAAGTCGTACACAACAGTGAAAGTTCAATATTACAAACGAATGATTATAGCAACGATTCAAATTATCGCCTTCATTATAAAGAAAACCCCACGGAGTATATTTTTGAGAAGTCCGGCGGGACATTCCCACACAACGCAGAGCTAGATCTCGATGACTTGGACCTGTTCACTTTGAACGATAATCTGGTAGGAGCATTTTCAAATGATGACATCAAATATAACTTCTCTTATGCTTTAGAGATGGTTGTCGAGAATGAAAAGAAGAAGATTAAAGTTGGCGATTTTCAAAGTAGCGAGAAACATAACAACGAAAAATACAAAACTGAAACTTCCATACTAGAAACGGATGATTACAGCTACGATTCGAATTATGGCTACTTTGATGGAAATAATCTCGCGGAGTTTAATTTTGAGAATTGCGACCGTGTCCCGCAGAATAATTTTGATAAGTGCGGCCGGGCGTGCCAACGAAGAGAAATGCTTTATGTTGCTGATCAAAATCAATTCAATAACAAAGTTAACCGCGAACAATCATTTCCAAATGATGACATCAAAAATAACTTACGTTCTACGTCAGGGATGATTGTCGAGAAAGAAGTGAAGAACATTAAAAGCGACAATTCTCAAAATAGACAGAAATATAACAAAGACGAAAGCAACAACAATAGTTCCGTATCGGAAACGGATAATTACAGCTACGATTCGAATTATGGCTTCCTTGATGAGAATGATCTCGCGGAAAAAAATTTTGAGAAGTTCACCGGGGCTTGTAAACGCGGCCTAACGCTGGATGTTGCTGAACAAAACCAAATCAATAAAAACGATGATTGCGCACAAGCATTTTCAGATCATGATATTAAATACAAATTGTGTTCTACTTCAGAATTTTTTGTCGAGAATGACGAGAAGAACATTAAAAGCGAGGATTCTCAAAATCGACAGAAATATAACAAAGACGAATACAACACAAAAAGTTCCATTTTCGAAACGGATCATTACAGCAACGATTCGAAATATGGCTTCCTCGATGAGAATGATCTCGCGGAGGATAACTTTGAGAAGTGTTGCGGGACGTGCGAACGCAGCGAAACGCTTGATGTTGCTGATCAAAATCAATACAATAACAAAGTTAACCGCGAACAATCATTTTTAAATGATGACATCAAATATAACTTAAGTTCTACTTCAGAGATGGTAGTCGAGAGTGAAGTGAAGAACATTATAAGGGAAAATTCTCAAAATAGACAGAAATATAACAAAGACGAATACAACACCAATAGTTCCATATTGGAAACGGATGATTATAACAGCGATTCTAATTATGGCTTCCTTGATGAGAATGACCTCGCGCAGAATTATTTCGAGAAGTGCACCCGGGCGTGTCAACGTGGCGAAACGCTTGATGTTGCTGATCAAAATCAATCCAATATCAACGATGATTGCGCACAAGCCTTTTCAAATCAGGACATCAAATATAACTTGCGTTCTATTTCAGAAATGGTTGTCGAGAGTAAAGTGAAGAACATTAAAAGCGACAAGTCTCAAAATAGACAGAAATCTAAAAAAGACGAATACAACACCAATATTTCATATTTGGAAACGGATGATTATAGCAACGATTCGAATTATGGCTTCCTTGATGAGAAGGATCTCGCGCAGAATAATTTTGAGAAGTGCGGCCGGGTGTGTCAACGTGGCGAAACGCTTGATGTTGCTGATCAAAATCAATTCAATAACAAAGTTCACGGCGAACTATCATTTTCAAATGATGACATCAAATATAATTCACAGTTCTACTTCAGAGATGGTTGTTGAGAAGTGAAGTGAAGAACATTAAACGCGACAATTCTCAAAATAGACAGAAATATACCAATGACGAATACGACACCAATAATTCAATTTTGGAAACGGATGATTATAGCAATGATTCGAATTATGGCTTCCTTGGTCAGAATGATCTCGCGCCGGAAAATTTTGAGAAGTGCACCCGGGCGTGTCAACGTGGCGAAACGCTTGATGTTGCTGAACAAAATCAATTCAATATCAACGATGATTGCGCACAAGCATTTTCAAATCATGACATCAAATATAACGTACATTCTACTTCAGGGGTGGTTGTCGAGAATGAAGTGAAGCACATTAAATGCGACATTCCTCAAAATAGACAGAAATATTACATAGACGAATACAACACCAATAGTTTCATTTTAAAAAGGGATGATTATAGCAATGATTCGAATTATGACTTCCTTGATGGGAATGATCTCGCGCAGGAAAATTTTGAGAAGTGCACCCGGGCGTGTCAACGTGGCGAAACGCTTGATGTTGATGAACAAATTCAATTCAATATCAACGATGATTGCGCTCAAGCGTTTTTAGATTATGACATTAAATATAACGTTCATTCTATATCAGGGGTGGTTGTCGTGAATGAAGTAAAGAACATTAAACGCGACAATTCTCAAAATAGACAGAAATATAACAAAAACGAATACAACAACAATATTTCAATTTTGGAAACGGATGATTATAGCAACGATTCGAATTATGGCTTCCTTGATGAGAATGATCTCGCGCAGAATTATTTTGAGAAGTGCGGCCGGGTGTGTCAACGTGGCGAAACGCTTGATGTTGCTGATCAAAATCAATTCAATAACAAAGTTAACCGCGAACTATCATTTTCAAATGATGACATCAAATATAATTCACGTTCTACTTCAGAGATGGTACTCGAGAGTGAAGTGAAGAACATTATAATCAAAAATTCTCAAAATAGACAGAAATATAACAAAGACGAATACAACACCAATAGTTCCATATTGGAAACGGATGATTATAACAGCGATTCTAATTATGGCTTCCTTGATGAGAATGACCTCGCGCAGAATATTTTCGAGAAGTGCACCCGGGCGTGTCAAGGTGGGGAAACGCTTGATGTTGCTGAACAAAACCAATCCTATATCAACGATGATTGCGCACAAGCCTTTTCAAATCATGACATCAAATATAACTTGCGTTCTACTTCAGAAATGGTTGTCGAGAGTAAAGTGAAGAACATTAAAAGCGACAAGTCTCAAAATAGACAGAAATCTAAAAAAGACGAATACAACACCAATATTTCATATTTGGAAATAGATGATTATAGCAACGATTCGAATTATGGCTTCCTTGATGAGAATGATCTCGCGCAGAATAATTTTGAGAAATGCGGCCGGGCGTGCCAACGAAGAGAAACGCTTGATGTTGCTGATCAAAATCAATTCAATAAAAAAGTTAACCGCGAACAATCATTTTCAAATGATGACATCAAATATAACATACGTTCTACTTCAGAGATGGTAGTCGAGAGTGAAGTGAAGAAGAACATTATAAACAAAATTCTCCAAAATAATATAACCAGGAACAGAATACAGCACCAATAGTTCCATATTGAGCGGATGATTATAACAGCGATTCTAATTATAAACTCGCCGATGAATGACCTCGCGCGGGAGACATATTTTCGAGGAATGCACCCGGGCGTGTCAAGGTGGAAAGCGCTTGATGTTGCTGGAACAAACAATCCTATATCAACGATGATTGCACAAACACGCAATCATGACATATAAATTGCGTTCTACTTCAGAAATGGTTGTCGAGAGTAAAGTGAAGAACATTAAAAGCGACAAGTCTCAAAATAGACAGAAATCTAAAAAAGACGAATACAATACCAACATTTCATATTTGGAAACGGATGATTATAGCAACGATTCGAATTATGGCTTCCTTGATGAGAAGGATCTCGCGCAGAATAATTTTGAGAAATGCGGCCGGGCGTGCCAACGAAGAGAAACGCTTGATGTTGCTGATCAAAATCAATTCAATAACAAAGTTAACCGCGAACAATCATTTTCAAATGATGACATGAAATATAACATACGTTCTACTTCAGAGATGGTACTCGAGAGTGAAGTGAAGAACACTATAAGCAAAAATTCTCAAAATAGACAGAAATATAACAAAGACGAATACAACACCAATAGTTCCATATTGGAAACGGATGATTATAACAGCGATTCTAATTATGGCTTCCTTGATGAGAATGGCCTCGCGCAGAATAATTTTGAGAAGTGCGGCCGGGTGTGTCAACGTGGCGAAACGCTTGATGTTGCTGATCAAAATCAATTCAATAACAAAGTTAACCGCGAACTATCATTTTCAAATGATGACATCAAATATAATTCACGTTCTACTTCAGAGATGGTACTCGAGAGTGAAGTGAAGAACATTATAATCAAAAATTCTCAAAATAGACAGAAATATAACAAAGACGAATACAACACCAATAGTTCCATATTGGAAACGGATGATTATAACAGCGATTCTAATTATGGCTTCCTTGATGAGAATGGCCTCGCGCAGAATAATTTTGAGAAGTGCGGCCGGGTGTGTCAACGTGGCGAAACGCTTGATGTTGCTGATCAAAATCAATTCAATAACAAAGTTCACCGCGAACTATCATTTTCAAATGATGACATCAAATATAATTCAAGTTCTACTTCAGAGATGGTTGTTGAATGTGAAGTGAAGAACATTAAACGCGACAATTCTCAAAATAGACAGAAATATACCAATGACGAATACGACACCAATAATTCAATTTTGGAAACGGATGTTTATAGCAATGATTCAAATTATGGCTTCTCTGATCAGAATGATCTCGCGCAGGAAAATTTTGAGAAGTGCACCCGGGCGTGTCAACGTGGGGAAATGCTTGATGTTGCTGAACAAAATCAATTCAATATCAACGATGATTGCGCACAAGCATTTTCAAATGATGACATCAAATATAATGTACATTCTACTTCAGGGGTGGTTGTCGAGAATGAATTGAAGAACATTAAACGCGAAAATTCTCAAAATAGACAGAAATATAACAAAGACGAATACAGCACCAATAGTTCCATATCGGAAACGGATGATTATAGCAACGATTCGAATTATACTTTCCTTGATGATAATGATCTCGCGCCGGAAAATTTTGAAAAGTGCACCCGGGCGTGTCAACGTGGCAAAACGGTTGATGTTGCTGAACAAAATCAATTCATTATCAACGATGAATGTGCACAAGAATTTTCAAATGATGACATTAAATATAACGTACATTCGACTTCAGGGGGGGTTGTCGAGAATGAAGTGAAGAACATAAAACGGGACAATTCTCAAAATAGACAGAAATATAACGAAGACGAATACAGCACCAATAGTTCCATTTTGGAAACGGATGATGACCGCAATGATTCGAATTATGAAACGCGGTGAGAATGATCTCGCCTGAGAGAAACTTTTACGGTGCCGGGCATTGTCCACGTGGCAAAACGGTTGATGTTGCTGAACAAAATCAATTCAATATCAACGATGAATACGCACAAGCATTTTCAAATGATTACATTAAATATAACGTACATTCGACTTCAGGGGTGGTTGTCGAGAATGAAGTGAAGAACATAAAACGCGACAATTCTCAAAATAGACAGAAATATAACAAAGACGAATACAGCACCAATAGTTCAATTTTGGAAACGGTTGATTATAGCAATGATTCGAATTATGGCTTCCTTGATGAAAATGAACTCGCGCAGGAAAATTTTGAGAAGTGCACCCGGGCGTGTCAACGTGGCGAAACGCTTGATGTTGCTGAACAAAATCAATTCACTATCAACGATGATTGCGCGCAAGAATTTTCAAATGATGACATTAAATATAACGTACATTCTACTTCAGTGGTGGTTGTCGAGAAGGAATTGAATAACATTAAACGCGACAAATCTCAAAATAGACAGAAATATAACAAAGACGAATACAACAACACAAGTTGCATATCGGAAACGGATGATTACAGCAACGGTTCGAATTATGGCTATCTTGATGAGAATGACCTCGCGGAGGATAAATTTGAAAAGAGCACCCGGGCATGTCAACGTGGCAAAACGCTTGATGTTGCTGAGCAAAATCAATTCAATATCAACGATGTTTGCGCACAAGCATTTTCAAATGATGACATCAAATATAATGTACATTCTACTTCAGGGGTGGTTGTCGAGAATGAAATGAAGAACATTAAACGCGAAAATTCTCAAAATAGACAGAAATATAACAAAGACGAATACAGCACCAATAGTTCCATATCGGAAACGGATGATTACCGCAATGATTCGAATTATGGCCTCCTTGATGAGAATGATCTCGCGCAGGAAACTTTTGAGAAGTGCACCCGGCCGTGTCCACGTGGCAAAACGGTTGATGTTGCTGAACAAAATCAATTCAATATCAACGATGAATGCGCACAAGCATTTTCAAATGATGACATTAAATATAACGTACATTCGACTTCAGGGGTGGTTGTCAAGAATGAAGTGAAGAACATTAAATGCGACATTTCTCAAAATAGACAGAAATATACCAATGACGAATACGACACGAATAATTCAATTTTGGAAATGGATGATTGTAGCAATGATTCAAATTATGGCTTCTCTGATCAGAATGATGTCGAGCAGGAAAATTTTGAGAAATGCACCCGGGCGTGTCAACGCGGGGAAGTTAACCGCGAACAATCATTTTCAAATTATGACGTCAAATATAACATACGTTCTACTTCAGAGATGGTAGTCGAGAGTGAAGTGAAGAACATTATAAGCGAAAATTCTCAAAATAGACAGAAATCTAAAAAAGACGAATACAACACCAATATTTCAAATTTGGAAACGGATGATTATAGCAACGATTCGAATTATGGCTTCCTTGATGAGAAGGATCCCGCGCAGAATAATTTTGAGAAGTGCGGCCGGGTGTGTCAACGTGGCGAAACGCTTGATGTTGCTGATCAAAATCAATTCAATAACAAAGTTCACCGCGAACTATCATTTTCAAATGATGACATCAAATATAATTCAAGTTCTACTTCAGAGATGGTTGTTGAATGTGAAGTGAAGAACATTAAACGCGACAATTCTCAAAATAGACAGAAATATACCAATGACGAATACGACACCAATAATTCAATTTTGGAAACGGATGATTATAGCAATGATTCAAATTATGGCTTCTCTGATCAGAATGATCTCGCGCAGGAAAATTTTGAGAAGTGCACCCGGGCGTGTCAACGAGGGGAAACGCTTGATGTTGCTGAACAAAATCAATTCAATATCAACGATGATTGCGCACAAGCATTTTCAAATGATGACATCAAATATAATGTACATTCTACTTCAGGGGTCGTTGTCGAGAATGAATTGAAAAACATTAAACGCGAAAATTCTCAAAATAGACAGAAATATAACAAAGACGAATACAGCACCAATAGTTCCATATCGGAAACGGATGATTATAGCAACGATACGAGTTATACTTTCCTTGATGATAATGATCTCGCGCCGGAAACTTTTGAAAAGTGCACCCGGACGTGTCAACGTGGCAAAACGGTTGATGTTGCTGAACAAAATCAATTCATTATCAACGATGAATGCGCACAAGAATTTTCAAATGATGACATTAAATATAACGTACATTCGACTTCAAGGGGGGTTGTCGAGAATGAAGTGAAGAACATAAAACGCGACAATTCTCAAAATAGACAGAAATATAACCAAGACGAATACAGCACCAATAGTTCCATTTTGGAAACGGATGATCACCGCAATGATTCGAATTATGGCTTCCTTGATGAGAATGATCTCGCGCAGGAAACTTTTGAGAAGTGCACCCGGGCGTGTCCACGTGGCAAAACGGTTGATGTTGCTGAACAAAATCAATTCAATATCAACGATGATTGCGCGCAAGCATTTTCATATGATGACATTAAATATAACGTACATTCTACTTCAGGGGTGGCTGTCGAGAAGGAATTGAAGAACACTAAACGCGACAAATCTCAAAATAGACAGAAATATAACAAAGACGAATACAACACCACAAGTTGCATATCGGAAACGGATGATTACAGCAACGGTTCGAATTATGGCTACCTTGATGAGAATGATCTCGCGGAGGATAATTTTGAAAAGAGCACCCGGGCATGTCAACGTGGCAAAACGCTTGATGTTGCTGAACAAAATCAATTCAATATCAACGATGATTGCGCACAGGCATTTTCGAATGATGACAATAAATATAACGTACATGCTACTTCAGGCGTGGTTCTCGAGAATGAAGTGAAGAACATTAAACGCGACAATTCTCAAAATAGACAGAAATATAAAAATAACAAATGCAACACCAATAGTTCCATTTTGGAAACGGATGATTACCGCAATGATTCGAATTATGGCTTCCTGGGTGAGAATGATCTCGCGCAGGAAACTTTTGAGAAGTGCACCCGGCCGTGTCCACGTGGCAAAACGGTTGATGTTGCTGAACAAAATCAATTCAATATCAACGATGAATGCGCACAAGCATTTTCAAATGATGACATTAAATATAACGTACATTCGACTTCAGGGGTGGTTGTCAAGAATGAAGTGAAGAACATTAAATGCGACTTTTCTCAAAATAGAAAGAAATATAACAAAAACGAATACAACAACAATATTTCAATTTTGGAAACGGATGATTATAGCAATGATTCGAATTATGGCTTCCTTGATGAGAATGATCTCGCGCCGGAAAATTTTGAAAAGTGCACCCGGGCCTGTCAACGTGGTGAAACGCTTGATCTTGCTGATCAAAATCAATTAAATAAAAAATTTAACCACGCGCAATCAATTTCAAATGATGACATCAAATATAACATACGTTCTACTTCAGAGATGGTGGTCGAGAATGATGTAAAGAAAATTAAACGCAACAATTCTCAAAATAGACAGAAATATAACACAGTCGAATACAACACCAATAGTTGCATATTGGAAAAGTATGATTATAGCAACGATTCGAATTATATCTTTCTTGATGAGAATGACCTCGCGGAGAATAAATTTGATAAGTGCGACCGGGTTTGCCAACGTGGCGAAACGCTTGATCTTGCTGATCAAAATCAATTCAATAAAGAAGTTAACCGCGAACAATCATTTTCAAATGATGACATAAAATATAACTTAAGTTCTACTTCAGAGATGTTAGTCGAGAGTGAGGTGAAGAACATTATAAGCAACAATTCTCAAAATAGACAGAAATATAACACAGTCGAATGCAAAACCAATCGTTCAATTTTGGATACGGTTGATTATAGCCATAATTCCAATTATGGCTTCCTTGAGGAGAATGATCTTGCGCAGGAAACTTTTAAGAAGTGCACCCGGGCGGGTCTACGTGGCGAAACGCTTGATGTTGCTGAACAAAATCAATTCACTACCAACGATGAATGCGCACAAGCATTTTCAAATGATGACATTAAATATAACGAACATTCGACTTCAGGGGTGGTTGTCAAGAATGAAGTGAAGAACATTAAACGCGACAATTTGCAAAATAGACAGAAATATAACAAAAGCGAATACAGCACCAATAGTTCCATATTGGAAACGGATGATTATAGCAACGATTCGAGTTATACTTTCCTTGATGATAATGATCTCGCGCCGGAAACTTTTGAAAAGTGCACCCGGACGTGTCAACGTGGCAAAACGGTTGATGTTGCTGAACAAAATCAATTCATTATCAACGATGAATGCGCACAAGAATTTTCAAATGATGACATTAAATATAACGTACATTCGACTTCAGGGGGGGTTGTCGAGAATGAAATGAAGAACATAAAACGCGACAATTCTCAAAATAGACAGAAATATAACCAAGACGAATACAGCACAAATAGTTCCATTTTGGAAACGGATTGTTACCGCAATGATTCGAATTATGGCTTCCTTGATGAGAATGATCTCGCGCAGGAAACTTTTGAGAAGTGCACCCGGGCGTGTCCACGTGGCAAAACGGTTTATGTTGCTGAACAAAATCTATTCAATATCAACGATGAATGCGCACAAGCATTTTCAAATGATGACATTAAATATAACGAACATTCGACTTCAGGGGTGGTTGTCAAGAATGAAGTGAAGAACATTAAACGCGACAATTCGCAAAATAGACAGAAATATAACAAAGACGAATACAGCACCAATAGTTCCATATTGGAAACGGATGATTATAGCAACGATTCGAATTATACTTTCCTTGATGATAATGATCTGGCGCCGGAAAATTTTGAAAAGTGCACCCGGGCGTGTCAACGTGGCAAAACGGTTGATGTTGCTGAACAAAATCAATTCAATATCAACGATGAATGCGCACAAGCATTTTCAAATGATGACATTAAATATAACGTACATTCGACATCAGGGGTGGTTGTCAAGAATGAAGTGAAGAACATAAAACGCGACAATTCTCAAAATAGACAGAAATATAACAAAGACGAATACAACAACAATATTTTAATTTTGGAAACGGTTGATTATAGCAATGATTCGAATTATGGCTTCCTTGATGAAAATGAACTCGCGCAGGAAAATTTTGAAAAGTGCACCCGAGCGCGTCAACGTGGCGAAACGCTTGATGTTGCTGAACAAAATCAATTCACTATCAACGATGATTGCGCGCAAGAATTTCCAAATGATGACATTAAATATAACGTACATTCTACTTCAGGGGTGGTTGTCGAGAAGAAATTGAAGAACATTAAACGCGACAAATCTCAAAATAGACAGAAATATAACAAAGAAGAATACAACACCACTTGTTCCATATCGGAAACGGATGATTACAGCTACGGTTCGAATTATGGCTACCTTGATGAGAATCACCTCGCGGAGGATAATTTTGAAAAGTGCACCCGGTCGTGTCAACGTGGCAAAACGCTTGATGTTGCTGAACAAAATCAATTTAATATCAACGATGATTGCGCACAAGCATTTTCGAATGATGACAATAAATATAACGTACATGCTACTTCAGGGGTGGTTCTCGAGAATGAAGTGAAAAACATTAAACGCGACAATTCTCAAAATAGACAGAAATATAAAAAAGACAAATGCAACACCTATAGTTCCATTTTGGAAACGGATGATTACCGCAAAGATTCGAATTATGGCTTCCTTGATGAGAATGATCTCGCGCAGGGAACTTTTGAGAAGTGCACCCGGGTGTGTCCACGTGGCAAAACGGTTGATATTGCTGAACAAAATCAATTCAATATCAATCATGAATGCGCACAAGCATTTTCAAATGATGACATTAAATATAACGTACATTCGACTTCAGGGGTTGTTGTCGAGAATGAAGTGAAGAACATTAAATGCGACATTTCTCAAAATAGACAGAAATATAACAAAAACGAATACAACAACAATATTTCAATTTTGGAAACGGATGATTATAGCAATGATTCGAATTATGGCTTCCTTGGTGAGTATGATCTCGCGCCGGAAAATTTTGAAAAGTGCACCCGGGCGTGTCAACGTGGCGAAACGCTTGATTTTGCTGAACAAAATCAATTCAATATCAACGATGATTGCGCACAAGCATTTTCAAATCATGACATCAAATATAACGTACATTCTACTTCAGGGGTGGTTGTCGAGAATGAAGTGAAGCACATTAAATGCGACATTCCTCAAAATAGACAGAAATATTACATAGACGAATACAACACCAATAGTTTCATTTTAAAAAGGGATGATTATAGCAATGATTCGAATTATGACTTCCTTGATGGGAATGATCTCGCGCAGGAAAATTTTGAGAAGTGCACCCGGGCGTGTCAACGTGGCGAAACGCTTGATGTTGATGAACAAATTCAATTCAATATCAACGATGATTGCGCTCAAGCGTTTTTAGATTATGACATTAAATATAACGTTCATTCTATATCAGGGGTGGTTGTCGTGAATGAAGTAAAGAACATTAAACGCGACAATTCTCAAAATAGACAGAAATATAACAAAGACGAGTACAACACCAATAGTTCTATATTGGAAACGGATGATTATAGCAACGATTCGAATTATGGCTTCCTTGATGAGAATGATCTCGCGCAGGAAAATATTGAGAAGGGCACCCGTGCGTATCAACGTGGCGAAACGCTTGTTGTTGATGAACAAAATCAATTCAATATCAACGATGATTGCACACAAGCGTTTTTAAATGATGACATTAAATATAACGTTCATTCTACTTCAGGGCTGGTTGTTGAGAACGAAGTAAAGAACATTAAACGCGTCAATTATCAAAATAGACAGAAACATAACAATGACGAATACAACACCAATAGTTCCATATGGGAAACGAATGAATATAGCAACGATTCGATTTATGGCTTCCTTGATGAGAATGATCTCGCGGAGAATAATTTTGAGAAGTGCGGCCGGGTGCGCCAATGTGGCGAAACGCTTGATCTTGCTGATCAAAATCAAATCAATAAAAAAGTTAACCGCGAAAAATCATTTTCAAATGATGACATCAAATATAACTTACGTTCTACTTCAGAGATGGTTGTCCAGAGTGATGTGAAGAACATTAAACGCAACTATTCTCAAAATAGACAGAAATATAACACAGACGAATACAACACCAATAGTTCCATATTGGAAACGGATGATTATAGCAACGATTCGAATTATGGCTTCCTTGATGAAAATTATCTCGCGGGGAATAATTTTGAGAAGTGCGGCAGGGTGTGCCAACGTGGTGAAACGCTTGATCTTGCTGATAAAAATCAATTCAATAAAAAGATTAACCGCGAACAATCATTTTCAAATGATGACATCAAATATAACTTACGTTCTACTTCAGAGATAGTTGTCAAGAGTGATGTGAAGAACATTAAACGCAGCAATTCTCAAAATAGACAGAAATATAACACAGACGAATACAACACCAATAGTTCCATATTGGAAACGGATGATTATAGCAACGATTCTAATTATGGCTTCCATGATGAGAATGATCTCGCGGGGAATAATTTTGGGAAGTGCGGCGGGGTGTGCCAACGTGGTGAAACGCTTGATCTTGCTGATCAAAATAAATTCAATAAAAAAATTAACCGCGAACAATCATTTTCAAATGATGACATCAAATATAACTTACGTTCTACTTCAGAGATGGATGTTGAGAGTGAAGTGAAGAACATTAAACGCAACAATTCTCAAAATAGACAGAAATATAACAAAAACGAATACAACACCAATAGTACCATATTGGAAACGGATGATTATTGCAACGATTCGAATTATATCTTTCTTGATGAGAATGACCTCGCGGGGAATAATTTTGAGAAGTGCGGCAGGGTGAGTCAACGTGGTGAAACGCTTCATCTTGCTGATCAAAATCAATTCAATAAAAAAATTAACCGCGAACAATCATTTTTAAATGATGACATCAAATATAACTTACGTTCTACTTCAGAGATAGTTGTCAAGAGTGATGTGAAGAACATTAAACGCAACAATTCTCAAAATAGACAGAAATATAACACAGACGAATACAACACCAATAGTTCCATATTGGAAACGGATGATTATAGCAACGATTCGAATTATGGCTTCCATGATGAGAATGATCTCGCGGGGAATAATTTTGAGAAGTGCGGCGGGGTGTGCCAACGTGGTGAAACGCTTGATCTTGCTGATCAAAATCAATTCAATAAAAAAATTAACCGCGAACAATCATTTTCAAATGATGACATCAAATATAACTTACGTTCTACTTCAGAGATGGATGTTGAGAGTGAAGTGAAGAACATTCTAAGCAACAATTCTCAAAATAGACAGAAATATAACAAAAACGAATACAACACCAATAGTACCATATTGGAAACGGATGATTATTGCAACGATTCGAATTATATCTTTCTTGATGA
Organism: Eudiplozoon nipponicum; assembly: GCA_029291075.1. Lineage (NCBI taxonomy): Eukaryota > Metazoa > Platyhelminthes > Monogenea > Mazocraeidea > Diplozoidae > Eudiplozoon > Eudiplozoon nipponicum. Next base: position 30,926 of record JAQBSW010005906.1, read on the forward strand.
GAAAGACCTCGCGGAGAATAATTTTGAGAAATGCGGCCGGGTGTGCCAAAGTGACGAAACGCTTGATCTTGCTGATCAAAATCAATTCAATAAAAAATTTAATCACGAACAATCAATTTCAAATGATGACATCATATATAACATACGTTTTCCTTCAGATATGGATGTTGAGATTGAAGTGAAGAACATTATAAGCAACAATTCTCAAAAAAGACAGAAATATAACAAAGACGAATACAACACCAAGAGTTCCATATTGGAAACGGATGATTATAGGAACGATTCGAATTATATCTTTCTTGATGAGAATGACCTCGCGGAGAATAATTTTGAGAAGTGCTGCCGGGTGTGCCAAAGTGGCGAAACGCTTGATCTTGCTGATCAAAATCAATTCAATAAAAAAGTTAATCACGAACAATCCATTTCAAACGATGACATCAAATATAACATCCGTTTTCCTTCAGAGATGGATGTTGATAGTGAAGTGAAGAACATTATAAGCAACAATTCTCAAAATAGACAGAAATATAACAAAGACGAATACAACACCAAGAGTTCCATATTGGAAACGGATGATTATAGCAACGATTCGAATTATATCTTTCTTGATGAGAATGACCTCGCGGAGAATAATTTTGAGAAGTGCTGCCGGGTGTGCCAAAGTGGCGAAACGCTTGATCTTGCTGATCAAAATCAATTCAATAAAAAAGTTAATCACGAACAATCCATTTCAAACGATGACATCAAATATAACATCCGTTTTCCTTCAGAGATGGATGTTGATAGTGAAGTGAAGAACATTATAAGCAACAATTCTCAAAATAGACAGAAATATAACAAAGACGAATACAACACCAAGAGTTCCATATTGGAAACGGATGATTATAGCAACGATTCGAATTATATCTTTCTTGATGAGAATGACCTCGCGGAGAATAATTTTGAGAAATGCGGCCGGTTGTGCCAACGTGGCGAATGGCTTGATCTTGCTGATCAAAATCAATTCAATAAAAAAGTTAACCGCGAACAATCATTTTCAAATGATGACATCAAATATAACATACGTTCTACTTCAGAGATGGTAGTCGAGAGTGAAGTGAAGAACATTAAACGCAACAATTCTCAAAATAGACAGAAATATAACAAAAACGAATACAACACCAATATTTCAAATTTGGAAACGGATGATTATAGCAACGTTTCGAATTATGGCTTCCTTGATGAGAATGTTCTCGCGGAGAATAATTTTGAGAAATGCGGCCGGGTGTGCCAACGTGGCGAATGGCTTGATCTTGCTGATCAAAATCAATTCAATAAAAAAGTTAACCGCAAACAATCATTTTCAAATGATGACATCAAATATAACATACGTTCTACTTCAGAAATGGTTGTCGAAAGTAAAGAGAAAAACATTAAAAGCGGCAAGTCTCAAAATAGACAGAAATATAACAAAGACGAATACAACACCAATATTTCAATTTTGGAAACGGATGACAATAGCAACGTTTCGAATTATGGCTTCCTTGATGAGCATGATCTTGCGGAGAATAATTTTAAAATGTGCACCCGGGCGTGTCTACGTGGCGAAACGCTTGATGTTGCTGAACAAAATCAATTCAATATCAACGATGATTCCGCACAAGCATTTTCAAATCATGACACCAAATATGACTTGCGTTCTACTTCAGAAATGGTTGTCGAGAGTAAAGAGGAGAATATTAAATGCGACAAGTTTCCAAATAGACAGAAATATAACAAAAACGAATACAACACCAATATTTCAATTTTGGAAACGGATGATTATAGCAACGATTCGAATTATGGCTTCCTTGATGAGAATGATCTCGCGGAGAATAATTTTGAGAAGTGCACCCGGGCGTGTCAACGTGGCGAAACGTTTGATGTTGCTGAACAAAATCAATTCAATATCAACGATGATTGCGCACAAGCATTTTCAAATCATGACATCAAATATAACTTACGTTCTAGTTCAGAAATTGTTGTCGAGATTAAAGAGAAGAACATTAAAAGCGACAAGTCTCAAAATAGACAGAAATCTAAAAAAGACGATTACAACACCAATATTTCAATTTTGGTAACGGATGATTATAGCAACGATTCGAATTATGGCTTCCTTCATGAGAATGATCTCGCGGAGAATATTTTTGAGAAGTGCACCCGGGCGTCTCAACGTGGCGAAACGCTTGATGTTGCTGAACTAAATCAATTCAATATCAACGATGATTGCGCACAAGTGTTTTCAAATCATGACATCAAATATAACTTGCGTTCTACTTCAGAGATGGTTGTCGAGAATAAAGAGAAGAACATAAAATTCAACAAATCTCAAAATAGACAGAAATATATCAAAGACCAATACACCACCAATAGTTCCATATTGGAAATGGATGATTATGGTAACGATTCGAATTATGCCTTCCTTGATGAGAATGATCGCGCGGAGAATAATTTTGATAAGTGCGACCGGGCGTGCCAACGTGGCCAAATGCTTAATGTTGCTGATCAAAATCAATTCAATATCAACAGCAATTGCGCACAAACATTTCCGAATGTTGACATGAAGTATAACTATTGTTATACTTCAGAATTTTTAGTCGAGAATGAAGCCGATAACATTTATAGCGACAATTCGCATTGTTGCGTGAAATATAACAAAGACGGATACAGCACCGATAGTTCTATATTTGAAACTGATGTTTATAGCAACGATTTGAATTATGTCCTTCATGATAAAGTAAGCCTCACGGAGGATATTCCTGCGAAGTCTGGCCGGGCATGCCAGCAAAAGACTGTGCTAGATCTCGGTGTCATGGACCCATTTATTTTGGACGCTGATCTCGTACAGGTATTTTCAAATTATACTATTCCTTATAACTTATGTTCTACTTCAGAGATGACTGCCGGGGATGAAAGGAATAATTTTAGAGGCGGCAATTCTCAAAATAGCGAGGAATATAACATTGACGAGTATAAGTCCGATAGTACCATATTGGTTACGGATGATTATAGCTTCGTTTTGAATTATGTCTTCTTTGATGACAATAATCTAGCGGAGGATAATTTTGGCCGGGAATGCCAACATAGCGAAGTGCTTGCTGTTGCTCACCATAATCAATTCAATCTGAACGCTAATCAAGCACAAGCATTTTCAAATGATGACATCCAATATAACTTATGTTTTACTTCAGAGATGTCTGTCGAGAATGAAGAGAATAACATTAAAGGGAACGATTTGCAAACTAGCCAGAAATATAACAATGAAGAATACAACACCGAAAGTTCTATATTGGAAACGGATTATTATAACGAGACGAATTTTGTCTTTTTTGATGACAATCTTCTCACTGGGGATAACGTTGAGAAGACTGGTCAAGCGTTCGTATGTAGAGCAGTGCTAGATGTTGCTGAGCAAAACCCATTTACTATTAACTCTAATAGTGCAAAAGCATTGTCAAACTATGACAGCAAACTTGAGATCAACATTAAAGGCCACGATACTCAAAGTAGCCGGAAATATAACAAAGACGAATACAACACCGCAATGTCTATATTGGAAATTGATGATAATAATAACGAGACGAATTTTGTCTTTTGTGATGACAATGATTTTAGAGAGGATATATTTGAGGAGTCTGGCCAAGCATTCCATTTCAGCGCAGTGCTTGATGTTGCTGACCAAGACCCATTTGCTATGAACGCTGGTCACGTACAAATATTGTCAAATGAGGACATAAAATATAACTTATGTTCTACTTCAGAAATTTTGTTTGTGAATAATGAGAGGAACAATAAATGTGTCGATTCTCTAAATGGCCAGAAATATGAAAATGACAAATACAACAGCAAAAGTTCCATATTGGAAACGGATGATGATGACAATTCAAATTATGGCACTTTTGATGACGCAAATCTAACGGAGGATATACTTTTAAAATCCGACAAGGCGCGCCAGCGCGGCGCAGTGCTTGATGTCGCTGACGAAGACAAATTTTCTCCTAACCTTGGTTCCACACAAGTATTAACAAATGATGACGTCCAAGATAACTTATGTTCTATTTCTAAGATAATTATCAAAAATGCAGACAAGGACATTAAATGCATTGATTCACTAATTAGCTCGCAAAATAACTACGTTGAATGCATAACAGAAAGTTCCCTATTTGAAATGGATGATGAAAGCCACCATGATAATAATGCCTTGTTTGGTACTGAAAGGCTCACGGAGGCAAACTTTGAAAAATCCGACTTGAAGTGCCAAGATTCCGCAGTGCTTAATGGCACTGACGAAGACCAATTTACACGGAACGCTGATCGCTCACAAATATTATCAAATAGTGACATCATCGACAACTTATACTCTAATTCAGAGACAAATTTCGAGAAAGATGACATGGTCATTAAACGCGTCGATTCTCAAATTAGCCCGAAATATGTCTACGACGAATGCAGAACCATAAGTTCATTATCGAAAGCGATTGGTGAAATAGACGATGTGCATTTTGACTTGCTTCATCCTGAAAAAGTCACGGAGGGTAACTTTGTGAAATCCGACCAAATGTACAAAAAAATTGCAGTGCTCGAATTTGCTGACAAAGACCAATTTACTCTTATCGATAATAATGTGAATGTATTATCAAAAGATGACATCAAAAATAACTTGTGTTCTCTTTCAGAATTGATTATCGAGAATGAATTAAGCGACAATAAATGTGTCAATTCTCAAATGTGCCCGCAAAATATCTATGATGAATGCAAGGCGGTATGTTCCATATTGGAAACGGATGGCGATAATGACGGTCCGCATTTTGGCTTGTTTGTTGCTGAGCAGCTGACGGAAGGTAATTTAGAAAAATCCAACCAGGAGTGTCACGTTTCCGAAATTCTTGAAGTAGTTGATGAAGACCAAGTTACTTTGAATTTTTTTCAGGCAAAATCTTTATCAAATAGTAACTTTAATGATAACTTACGTTCGTTTTCAGGAATAATTACGGAGAATGATGAAAATATCATTAATCATTTATATTCGCAAACTAACATACGGTCAAACGAGGATGAACGTAAAAATGAACTCTCTATTTTGGAAACGAATTGTGATAATAACGTTGGGCATAATCGCCAGTTGGATTGGCAAACGCACACCGAATTCGAAGATTTCGCATCGAAAATCAAGTTTTGCATTTCTGCGGATCTTAATGCAGGTGGCGACGATAAAAATATTTTACAGAATAAATTAGCATCGGCATTACCAAATGATAATACATATGCCAGCAGGTGTTCTATTTCAGAGACGATTACCGACTATAAAGAGAAAGGAATTAAATACCTCGTTTCCCCAGTTAACCTGCAATCGAACGACGGAGAACGCAAAAATATACGGTCTACTTTGGAGATGAATAGCGATAATATCAACATGAATTATCGACACCCTGATTATCAAATTAACACGGACGTAAAAGATGAAACCTCCAACCAAGATATATACAAAATAAATTTGTGTGCTATGGATGACGATGGTGGGCATTCGTCGATAGATCTACAAGTAGAAACGGTAGCTCCTGATGGCAACAATGACAGGTTATATGTTATTGTGCACACGTTTGCTGAGAATGATGATAAGGACGTCGCGTATGTTGATTCACAAGTCAACCTAGAAACTAACGACGCCAAATGCGAGAACGAATTTTCTATTTTGAAAGATAATATCGATAATGACTCTGCGTATTATATCCGTTTTGTACTGCCAAAAAAATCAAAATCTAAAAATGACATACCCAATGCATTTTCATACACTTTAGAGAAGCATGATGCAAGTAACGTTACCAGTAATGCATCAGATCATCTCAGTTTTTCCATGAACAAAACGATGGAAAATAATGAAGAATTGAATAAAAAATCTTTAGAGTCCCAAATCAACATCGAAACTCACGAAATCTAATGTGACAATGTATATTAAACATGCGGTTTCATGGGGATAATAACAATGCTGATTATCTCCGTTTTGCTATTCTAACGCATATAGAGCCAACACATGACACATTTGTCTAAAATTATCCATATTTTGAGAGGCAAAATTAATAAAGAAATGGTAATATTGCTTTTTTGGAACAGCAGATAATCACAGTTCCAAACGACAGGAAAATTACAAACTCGCCTCTGAAGTTGAAAGTGAGAACTGAAATAAATTCAAGTTGACACAGTACTGGATGATGTCATGCTGACTATAACATTGTCCATTATCTACACGGGCACTTTTAAACATTGGACATCCGGAGTAGAACCCTACTCTTCGTCGAAGCACTAAATCTTATAACACTAAAACAGCGTTGGTGGATCTCCAAATGAGCACAGTGCCAACCGAAGAAATGGAGGACTACTTATGGTTCCAATCTGGGAACGGTTGCTGCGACTGGAAAAGAAGATATTGCGCATTTTGATTTTCATTTTTGCATAAAAACCAACGACGCGAATGCGGCAAAAGAATTCTCGTTTAGAAATGTATACCAATAATACAATTTGTGGTAATTCTTCTTTGGTTAATGAAGGAACACAAAGTCCATAAATTCGTCCAAGATTGTTACATTTTGTCGAATTTAGAACATGACGGCAACAGTAATTTTGTGTTTTTGTTAAAACTTCAACGTAATGCGTTCTTCTCGCATTTTATATTATTTTTTAATCACTCTATTTATCAATAAATGTTTGTTTGTCAGTTAACTTTGGTAAAATCTGAACCTTGGACTTCTAAATGTTGGTTGCGTAGTGTGCTCAAAATAAATTACTTTCACGTAACAATCCATCGGGAGAACAGATTCAGAAATTGTTGCACCGATCTGCAAGACACCGTGTGTATCAATTATTGGAGAAATAAATAATTCAGATTAACAGAATCATCTCTAGCCCCATTACGATTCACAGCATAATCTAAACTCACAAAATAGAATGCACGCAGAGCCTTCCAAAAGCCAAAAGTGACTCGTGTTTCACTGCCAATACAACCATAAGTCGTTCATTGTTATATGTGGACTGTAAAATAACTCTAGGTCGCCAGTTCCTAGCAAGGATGATTTGTATTCGGAGTTTTTTTTCTTTCAGATAGTCTGCCAACAAAGGCTGATAAGCTCTTTCTGCCCAGATACCAATGGGGAAATTTCCTTCCGCATCCAAAACTTGCCCTTCTCGTCTTGCAAGCTTGATCTCATTCCGTCAAGCACATTTAACAATAAGTTACTGCGTAGTTAGACCAAACTGAGGGCTTCACACATGAACCTGGATGATGGCTGTTTCCTTTTATACCCGGAGAGTTTCATACTAACATTCCCGAAATGACTAGCTTGTGACCGCTGTTTGTCAGACCAGAATTTCTATGTCTACGAGCCACCCCTTCCCGTTTTGCACATTTCAAAATATTTTTATTTGCAAATATTAAAATATCTTATACCATAGAATGGTTCACAATTTCTAAAACTTAATGTAGGTTTGGTGAATTTGACCTACTACTTGTTTTGTTCATTTGATTTTATATTCTTGGTTTTAAAAATTTTATGTCAAAGGTAATAGGATTGAAACAAATATTGTGACATATTAATATCTTAGATTTCATTCTTAATTATATTTTGATTTTGAGCCAAATGTTACAAAACATAATCTTAATTAAATAAATGCAATGCACGAACACACTGTTTAAAATTTAAGCATAATAAATTAAGAAATCGTCGATTGAGCGCAGAATAGTAATTATTTATTCTTATTATCTTCTTCATAACAAGCCATGTAACCTTTAGATATTGACCTCAAGTTCAAGCGAGTTCACACTTTGATATGCTAATTGCATTTTCTGAGCAAAAACAGGAAAGTAACTTTAGAAGCATCAAAATATCCACTGTTTCACATTATTCAGCACGTCAATGCCTAATTTTTATTTGTTTATTCAATGAAATTTGTCAATTTGCTATTTTGTACTGCGTTTATATGCCTACAGTACGCGGAATCCAGGAATCTTTCAAAGTGTATGATTTTCATCATTTCACATGTCGACGAGTTTATATTAGCACAGCCTTTTACTTTCGGATTACGTCTGTTGTTGAGATTTTGAGATTACTGAGAACACGGGTTGATCTGGACATGCAAATCTATAATTGTTTATAGGCAATATATTTTAGAAGTGAATACATGTTTGTGCTCCACTGATAGAGTACAATGCATAAAACATTTGTAATCATTTTCTTGTACATTTGAAGTCAAATGGTGACAAGTTATAACAAAAAGTATGATCCAGGCTGATTTAAGATTTCGAAATATTTCACATACTACTGTTAAATGCACTTGTTACTCCAGTCGCAAGCCAATTCGCTTGAGTTTGTAAACAAATTTAAGATTGAAAAGTTACTTCTTTGTTAATTATTGATAGAACAACTTTTTTGAGCAGATATGGAAACAATACATTTGTCGCTTGCGGATGATGATCAAGGAAGGTCGAAACGCGTCAGTGCGTTGCAGCTGGCGGTAGTTTTGTTATGTTGTTCGATGACAGGTTAAATACAATGGGATTGGTGTTTACTTCAAGCACGCAAACTTGATTTAAAGAATTGTTACCACCACCCGCGCAATCAATTATTGTTTAAATTGTATTGCCTATATGTGTATATGTGGCGAAAGCTACAAACAGTTAATGTTCGTGACTGCATAGAAATTGTGCAGCCGACATTTCCAGTCAAGTTCAATGTATGCGAGACAGCTAGAGGTGAGAGCCGCATATCTAACTTCGATTTCCATATATATTCAATGCGGTTTGATCCTCGATAGTCAGTTTGCCGTCGTACTCTGATGATGATCAAGGAAGGTCGAAAAACGTCAGTGCGTTGCGGCTGGCGGTAGTTTTGTTATGTTGTTCGACGACTGGTTAAATACATTGGGATTGGTGTTTACTTGAAGCTCGCAAACTTGATTTAAAGAATTGTTACCACCACCCGCGCAAACAATTATTGTTAAATACAATTAAATTTGAAGTATGCGAAAACTCCTATTTGAAAAAGTCGGTATGAAAATAATGTACATAAATCTTTAAGATATAATATGAAGAATTTCAGAGTGTGGTCTTTATAGTGAAGCATGCCATGTAAAACAAAGCATGTGGTGATAAGTTAAAAATAAGTTCCCTAGGAATGTGCGACCAAGTGTTCATTTACAGCCTAAGCATAACTTTGAATTTCGTGGTTTTGCGGCAGTGAAGCATCAGGTATGTTGTAACACGCGGCTCCGTGTTACAACCCAACGAAGGTCAATTTTTACAAACGCTGTGCTCTTTAAGGTCAAATATCCTAACTCTGTCCTTAAACAATATTTCTCTTAGCTGTGATTTTAGGAACAATCTCTTTTAGTCTCAAGCAGTTTTAATCGATATTTCTTGAACTGCAATTTTATTTGTAATTAATAGTGTTTTTATAAATGAGAGAGAACCGCGCGCGATCCGCGAGGATCAGGCGGTGTACTATTGTGTCGCTGCGGATTTATTCCGCTCAATTGGAATATTAACAATTTTTACTGTTGTCAGTTAATTGTGCCATTCAGAATTTCAGAGAATAATAGATTATAATAATGACATGAAATAGATATTCGTGAGTTTTGATCATTGAAGTTTTTATGGGGCTTACTCCTTCATTTTAGTGATTGCTTTTAACGATGACTTTTTACATATCTTCATGTTTTAAATCGATGATAAAAATACAATTCAATCCAGACATTTGTGTAAGAATAACTATTTGTGTGTAAAACATTTTCCTCTATAAACATAAATCATCTTACTATGTTCATATTGTCATGTATTTTTAATCGTTTGACTATTCTCACTGTGAATGGTGTTTAAGACCTATTTTTGCATAAAAATCTATTTTTACAGCTGACTAACATATATTCAATTTGAACTAACTGTGAATTACATTACTATTTGCAACTTTATATCTAATATACAAATGACCAGATGTTTTTGCCTTCTCACATAAATCATCCGAAAAAGATCAGAGACTGATTAGATGCATGAGTAATAATAATAACCACCATTGATATGTAATAGGGGTACAAAATCAGGAACGAGAAAGCAGCAGCAAAAAGTACCCCTACATTATGGTGCCCCGGTTCGTCGAACTCACAGCCAGTAAGGAATTAATAAACAGCTAGATTTTGAGAAATTCAAGCACTTTCAATGAAGGCCACTACACACGTTATTGCCTCGGAAACGTCTGCACATACCCGCGCACAGACGCGACGTTCAGATGGGCGCGGTCACCCTCAACAACTCAGGAGGATCCGCCCATGGAAGGTTCGGAAGACGGGTGGGGTCAGCCTCCTCGGCGACAGCAGAGGCTGAGCACCCCAAATTGTTGGCCGCTCCACGTCTGATGGCTCGAAGCACGTTGCCTTCGCGGTAGAGCGCAATCAAACTATTGTCTTTACAGCGACGTCTCCAATTAAGTCATGCTTCAAACGCCCAAATGCCAGCAATCAATCTCATCGCCGGTTGCCACTATCAACATACTTTCTCATCCGTGACGCAATCTCTGGTGAATGAATTGTCATAGACACTGGATCAGATGTAAGCTCACTACGCCACAATTATCTCGAACAAACCCACCCAGTCGACACCAACAGTCTGACCTGCGCGAATGGCTCCAACATAGCGACGTTTGGGGTACGAGTACACACAATCTCGTTCTCCAACTCAAAATGGTGTCTCAAATATACGTTCATCATCGACAACACGACATGAAACATCATTGGACGTGACTTTCTCGAACCATCCGTCCAAGAACGCGAAAAATAGAGGCGCCAGTATTAGTGTTGACAGTCGTTATACGGCATGAAAGAGCAATAACATTTACTGTAAGGTTAGCCCACTTCATTGTGTACTAATTTTCACTGTCGGGGGGGTGTATGTAACACGCGGCTCCGTGTTACAACCCAACGAAGGTCAATTTTTACAAACGCTGTGCTCTTTAATGTCAAATATTCTAACTCTGTCCTTAAACAATATTTCTCTTAGCTGTGATTTTAGGAACAATCTCTTTTAGTCTCAAGCAGTTTTAATCGATATTTCTTGAACTGCAATTTTATTTGTAATTAATAGTGTTTTTATAAATAGAGAGAACCGCGCGCGATCCGCGAGGATCAGGCGGTGTACTATTGTGTTGCTGCGGATTTATTCCGCTCAATTGGAATATTAACAATTTTTACTGTTGTCAGTTAATTGTGCCATTCAGAATTTCAGAGAATAATAGATTATAATAATGACATGAAATAGATATTCGTGAGTTTTGATCATTGAAGTTTTTATGGGGCTTACTCCTTCATTTTAGTGATTGCTTTTAACGATGACTTTTTACATATCTTCATGTTTTAAATCGATGATAAAAATACAATTCAATCCAGACATTTGTGCAAGAATAACTATTTGTGTGTAAAACATTTTCCTCTATAAACATAAATCATCTTACTATGTTCATATTGTCACGTATTTTTAATCGTTTGACTATTCTCACTGTGAATGATGTTTAAGACTTATTTTTGCATAAAAATCTATTTTTACAGCTGACTAACATATATTCAATTTGAACTAACTGTGAATTACATTACTATTTGCAACTTTATATCTAATATACGTATGACCAGATGTTTTTGCCTTCTCACATCAATCATCCGAAAAAGATCAGAGACTGATTAGGCGCATGGGTAATAATAATAACCACCATTGATATGTAGTAGGGGTAAAAGTCACGAACAAGATAGCAACAGCATACATGAGCAGAAACTTTTTACTTGTAGGTCACTTGTTAATCCACATAATCAATAATTGATTGCATGATCGTTGGCAATAATTATTTGAATAAAGTTAACAATAGTACGATACATACCGATCTAGTTTATTGCCACAGTTGCAGAACAATCGGATTGAAGTTTAGCTATGGTGCGCTTATGATAACATGAATAGTTTGCCTCAATATTCAGATGTCAAATATCATTTAAATTAACATTTTCTTTTGTAACCACTCGGATTACTTCGTTGTGCATTGCTAAGTAAGAATTACACAGTCCGCTGTTAAATATATAAAATATATATCTCAGTTTGATCAACATGGAAGCTAATCTTAAGTTTGAGGACACAAGCAAGTTAGCTTAAGTCATAGCAGGCATGAACTTAATAGATGCCAACGAGAATTCTAGCTTATCAGATTCAAATGAGATTGTTTGATTCATGATAACGCAGCCCCAGAAGCCAGATCTGCCGACCAGTCTTCAGAGAACGTTTTTTAACCCCATCCACTCTATTACTCAGCAGGCTGTAAGGCGACGGTTAAACTTATTGAATATGGATTCAGAGGTCATGCAAAACACTAAATGATGACGAGTCTTCAAATGTGCTATATGCCAGGAAAACAAGATCACCTGGCACCCTCATTCTAAGTTGGAACATTTCCCAACTACTTCAAGCCTAGCCATCGTTCACATAGAAATATTTTATCTGACTCAAGTTCAAGGTTTTAGCTACATCATAACTATTATTAATAGCTTTACCTCCTGGCACCATATCTATAGATGAAGTTGCTAATGGCTTTATCTCTACATGGATAGCACATTGTGGTGTTTCTGTAAAGGTCATTAGCGATAGATGTACTTTTTACCCATACGAATTTTTCAAAACTACCTTGCTTGTTATGGGATGGGCTTTACGCCAGACAACTGCCAACCATTCCTTATCTAGAGGTATGGCAGAAAGAATAGACAGGGAATTCAAAACAGCTTTAGCATCCTCGTCCATTAATGGCAACTGAGTATATGCATTACCTTTTTTCCTACTTGCTATGCGTTGCGGTATACGTGTATCCATTAGAACGTCTACGCATAACTTTTCTATGGCATGGACCTAGGCCAGTCTGGGCTGCTCCCACATTTACTTCCGGGAGAGAATGACCCACATGTCGAACCTTCTCGCGTTCGTCTGCCCAGTAGCCAAGACTTATTCCTCGGTCAGCCTTCTTTCACCCGCAGCTCCACAACTGAAACAATGTACTCGTTTACAGCGAGGCTGCAGTCGCACCATTACAACCTAAATATCGCAATAGTTGGCGGATTTTGTCAGACAGGCGTTTTACTTCGGCAAAATCTGGTTCAATCGTCATTTTCAGACAAGCAGGTCATTGGTGGTATCATAGTGAAGGGCAAAGTTAGAACTCATCAATCAATGCCAAACATCAACTGTGCATCTGAAAATGTAAAGGATTCAAGATTTGACCGACCTACGAGTGCTTTCAATTGTCACGCACAAGCTAGATGCGGAAAAAAGCAAGTAAAACACGCGTTGCGCAATATACAACAATATTTAAGAAATACTCAACTATCATGCAAGGCGCGCCACCTATACGGGTAAGCACAGACATATGGAAGCCTTTTGTCGAACCGCCTTTTCCTGGCACATTGCAGCCTTCTACATTGGTGTCAGGCTCCAAATGCCTACAGTCTTAACATTTTAATAAATTGCATTGAATTTCGTTTAACTTTCAAAAAAATTAAAATTTATTTTTCGTTTTTCTACGTATGAAATGTTAAGTTGTCGTGCAGCAATTGGACCCTATTTTGCCTGACATGATCTCCATGGGTTCACGTGATTCATAACCTTCTTTACACTCATTTGTCTTATGTTGTATAACCCGCTGTTCTTACCTAATAAAAACCATCACTATGAATGGGCGACCTAGTGTTCTTTTACAGTCCACATATAACCATGACAAGTACAACTTACAATAACTACATACTGCTTCGGCCGTCGCGCAGTATAAAAAGGGTCGCCCTATCTGCTGAGCCGTGCAGGGTGGATAAGCGAAAACGGGCTACTGCAGGCAACTCCAACTCTATCTCCGATTCTGCCTCCTTTCCTTCCCCTTCTTCTTCTCAGTCTAACAATAACACTCTTTTAGATATTATAAATATGGTTGGTTTAGATCATAACAATGAGCCCAATATCAGGTTGCCAAATATCAAAATGGTTCTAGTAGACGATCATTCATTAAATCTAGGTTAGGTTTTAACGTAGGCACATTTAATGTACGAACATTAAAACAACTTGGACAGCAAGAATCTCTTGCTCGTACGTTGGATAAATAAGAAATCGACATATGTTGCGTATCTGAAACCAGAATACAGGATCCTACGTGTATTACAGAACTAGTGGCACCATCCCTATCCACGCGTTATTGGCTTCGTACATTTGGTTCCAAACAGTACTCACAAGCCGGTAAATTGGGCGTTGGTATTGCCCTTAGCGCGCGAGCTGAAGCTTGCTTAATTGAATGGATCCCTTTAAATAGTCGATTGTGTGCGGCACATTTAAATACATCTACTAAAATCAAAGCAAAAACCGTTATCATCATTGCCTCTTCGTTGTATCTGCATATGCTCCTACCGATTGCAGCACAGAAGAAAGCAAGGACGCTTTTTACTCCGAACTAAGCTCCTTACTAAATAAAGCACGAAGTTCGGATATAGTCCTGGTTATGGGTGACATGAATGCTCAAGTTGGTCGCTTAAGCAACACGGAATTTCATTTAGGTGGAAGATACACTCTAAGCTCGACTCGCAATGACAATGGTGAACGGCTTTTAGATAGCTGCGCTGAACTTAGACTATATTTACTTAGTACAAATTTCAGACGTAGTGTTAAACGTTGTGCTACATGGCGTCCTCCAGCACCCGGACAACGGTTGACTCAAATAGATCATGTAGCAATTAGCTATAGATGGCGTGGTTGCATCCAGGATTGTCGCTCTTTTTGGAACACTTATGTCGACTCGGACCATGCACTTATCCGTTGTAGATTTGCTCTAAATTTTCCGGGAAAATAATTAAGAATAAACCCCAAATTGATGTAGGCAAACTCGAACAACCGTCCATCCGACAACACTATGAAAATATTCTAAAGGCTAATCTAACTGGTCTGAATAGCGAAAATCCGAATATACTTTGGTCCAAGATAAATTCCACTATGCACAGTGCAGGTAATACGGTATGTGGCATAGCAGGCCCCCGTAGAAATAATCACTGGCTTTCTGTAAAATCTATGGAGATACTCGAAATAAGGCGCCAAATTCCACCTGGCTCGACTCATAATAATACCCATCGCAATATAAGACGCCAACTTAAGCGCAGTCTAAAAGACGATCTCGCAAAACTTTTGGAACAGAAAGGCTGAAGAAATGGAAGTAACTTTCGCGTCAGGTAATAGTCGCTCTTTGTTTTAACTTATCCGCGCAACAGATGCGAGAAAGATCAAAGTTAGCGAAACTATAAATGATAGTAACAAAGAATTAATAACCGATAAAATAAGTCGTCTTGACAAGTGGGCTGAACACCATAGAGATCAATTTTCTTGGCCACCCGCGTCAGTTCCGATTCGCGAAAGCATGTCTGCATTAAGAGTGTGGAATTTTAGTCCCGAAGAACCATCCGAGTTAGAAGTACGTGATGCAATCCTATCTCTTAAGCGCCGCAAAGCTGCAGGCCCCGATGATTTACTTCCGGGATTGTTTAAGGATGGTGGCGATATAATTTCAGGAGCGTTAACCAAACTTTTTCATACTATATGGAATGAGGAAACCGTACCACTTGACTGGAATGAGTCGACCATCATTCCCATCTTCAAAAAAGGCAATCGTAATTCGTGCAATAACCATCGTGGTATAAGTTTGACTCCGGTCGTATCAAGGTTATTTGCTTTGATTATCCTACGTCGTCTTAGCGCTTCACGTGAAACACATACAAGAGAAGAACAGGATGGATTCCGCGCAGGACGAGGTTGTATAGATAATATTTTTACGCTAAGACAAGTTCTCGAACAGAGACATTTATATAACCGTTCTACAATAGTCGTCTTTCTTGACTTCAAGGGTGCTTTTGATTCGGTGGATCGCAATGTTTTATTCCATATCTTGTCGAAAGGCGGTGTGCCCACAAATTTGTTAATATTATACGTGCTCCCTACACAAATACTTTTGGTCGTGTTAAGGTCTACAACGAATTAAATCATAACTTTACAACCAGCAGTGGTGTTCGTCAAGGTTGTCCACTTTCCCCATTTTTGTTTAATTTTGTAATCGATGCTGTTATGAACAACACTCTCTCACACATTCAGGACGCTGGAGTTGAAGTTCTCCCGGGAGATAAACTAGTCGATCTTGACTATGCGGACGATATAGTACTATTATTCGACAATCAGCATGCTGCCCAGACCACCTTAAATAGATTAGCAAACGTTGTTCCGTCTTTCGGTATGAAATTCGCACCCTCTAAATGTAAGATACTGTAACAGGATCACCCACCACTCACTCCAACGTTGCGACTGCAGAATGAAGATCTTGACATAGTCGACAGGTTTACATATCTTGAGAGCTCTATCAATAACGTAGGCAATATGTCCGACGAGTTGAGAATACGGATCGCGAAAGCTAGAGTAGCTTTCTCGAACCTTCGTCATTTATGGAGAAACGCGAATATTTCATTTTGCCTTAAAGGTCGTGTTTACAATGCATCTGTACGCGCAGTCTTACTATACGCTAGTGAAACTTGGCCTCTTAAAGTTGATGATCTGAGACGCTTACAGGCATTCGATCATCGTTGTTTGAGAAGTATAGCACATGTTGGTTACCAACAACGAATAACTAACGTTGACATCCGTAGACGAATTTTTGGATCTGACAATAAGTGCTCGTTGTTAGAAAAACAAGTAAGGCTCCATCAACTTCGTTGGCTCGGTCACGTTTTGCGTATGCCCTCATTTCGATTGCCCAATAGAGTTTTTTTATCTCATTCAGCACCAAATTGGCGTAAGAAACAAAGTGGGCAGAAACAATTAAAGTCACTTACATCCAAATTGGTTAGTATAGGACCCACTCGTCTGCCGGGATGGTGTCCTCGTGCGCATCACAGTTCTTGGTTAGAAACCATTAGCGATATGGCATCGAATCGAGCTCGGTGGCGATCGTGTTGCAGATATCTAGAAGAATCATCTTCGTAACTTTCTTTTCATAGTAGGGCAAAGTTAGCTGCGAGGTTTGGTTTGTATATGACGTGATACAGTGAAATCAGCAAGGAAGCTGTATTGCTGATGTCGCCTTGCCAAAATACTAACTTGGCCATAACAATGTTGTGGGGAGGTTTAGTTTGCCTCATTTCTGTGAGTTATCCTGATAAATTTACTCATAGTAGCAAGGTATTCTTTCTCTCTCTACCCCCTCTCTCTCTCTCGTAAATCTCAATAATAATTTGTCTAAATTCACTTATATACTTTTTTTCACACCTTAAGGTTATATGGCAGTAAAACACTAGTCACTTGACTTTTGTGTGGCTGGACATGATGATGATGATGAATAATTGATTGGTATTTTTTAAACGTTCTTCAGTATTACGCTATTTCTTCGACAATGTCCAAGAATACTTTTGTTCTTATCATTCGATTTTTATGGATTTATTTTATACGCATACTGTTGCAACGTCCGGCTCACAACTGAGCACACAGTGCTTATATTGGTAAGACCAATTATTTAGAGTTAACGAATTTTTTAGCAACATATAGCAACATATCATTGTATAGGCCATTATCATGCATACCGGGACATCACCGGTTACACAGTATAAATTCACTAACAAATAACATGACCACAACATCGAGCACACACTAGCACCTTTGGTCATATCAAACTGAAATTGACAGAGATTAAGCCTGCTAATGTTACAATCCATATATTTTACTTTTAGTTGCAATCCACTGTGCGATTTTCACGCTGCGGCTCTCAAAGCATATCATCCTGCTCTATTTTGGTTTACGCGGTATGAACGGCCACTAGAGCTAACATTTTTTATACCAGCATAACTATATATTTCTGGTTAACTAAGTGCAGAATAATGAACAATTTCGGAACTGGGTTCGAGCTCTGACTTACATTAATAATCACATCTCATCAAGAGGGAACATTTTTCTTTTACCTTTTATTTTCCTCAGAGAAAAAGATAATGTAACGGCTCAGATATATTCGCCGACATATTATCAATATTTAATTTAAACTTTAATATGGTGGACCAATGAGTACCCGCAAAATTACAATTGGTCAAGTGCGTGCAACTTCGTATCTATAAAAGCACGATGCAATTACCACGCAACACAGATTCTGCTCTGCTCGCTACATGTCACAGCTGTTGCTTTATCTGCTTCACTGACTGTCTACGCCAACTAATCTACTTGAGTTTACAACGTTGTTTAAACGTTCGGCTAGTCTACAAGCACGCCAATCTTCTTGTTGCTGCGCATTCAGTTATACCTAATCGATTATCTAATTATAGAATTAGAACATTTGCAAGCAGATCTTCAAAACGTCAAATTTAGGCCTTCAAACATCAATTAACAGATCCTGCTTAGAAAATGCTAATTATTTAAGTGTATTTACTCAAAGTATATGTACAAGATATTTAACTGAAGAGCATCCAATGTTGCTCTAATTGAGTTTGACCATTAATCCATATTGAACCAGTCTGGACAAAACCGTTTCCAAATGCTCACGATGGTCATCACGTGATCGACTGACAATAATTATGTTGTCCAAGTATACCTTCGCAAATGGACAATTCTGCAGGTCTTCTTCAGCCAAACGCTGGAATGTCTGACTAGCATTCTCTAACCCAAAAGGCATTTAAAGAAATTAATGTGCTTGTTGTCCTGGAAATCTGACTGCGGTTAGTGGTATAGGACTTTTCTTCATTGGTATCTGATAGTCCGCTTTTTAGACATATAAATTTGAATAAACCTCAAATCCCATTATCTTTCCGTGCAGAATACACTGATTAGGCTGAGGATAACAATCAACTTTAACAACTGAGTTTAATGGACGATAATTTACGCAAACCCTCCATTGAACCGGTTCAGATTTTAGAATTACCACAATTGGGGAAGCGAAATTGGAATTTAACATACTTCAAACTCCCTCTTCACGCAATTGGTGAAATTCAGACAAAGCAACTTGTTGCTTGTGTTGTGCCAACGGTTGGGCCTTAGATGAATAAGACAATGGAGCCACTAATTATATTTTGTGTTATACTCTTGACTTCAATCCATTACTCTTGGTACTAAATGGTTGAAACACTGCAAGGTGTTTCTCGATGATATCGGCAAAGTCACCTGCGACTATAGGACGGGTTAAGAGGACTGTTTTAAAATGCCGAATTGTTAGACTCAAGGATTGATAGCACTCCTACGCCTACTACGATACACCTAGATTTGGAATTTAGTGTCAGTTGAATATGAGTCTAAAAATCGATCTCAATTATATGGTCTTTGACATCGGCTACCCGAAAGTTCCACTTAAATGAAAATTTCTTTCCCCAGGTTACCGATAATTCTTCCATCCCATAACTCCTATTGGACTACTATGGGCAGCCCCGAGTTGATAATCAAATTTGGGGCAATCTGCTTTCACCACATCTGACCTAACTATGCTTACTTCAGCAACTGTGTCAATGAGAAACTCCACACCAATTAAATCATCTCTAAGAATTAATGTATTCCTGGATAATCCGGCAATGCTTTCAAGATCTCCGCTTAGGCAGAAACTAATCTTCCTGCCGTATATGTCAGTGCTCTTCGCTATAGTCGCATATTTCGATTTTTCCTTAAATATGCCTTTTAAAGTCATGCCAGGGAGCTTTTGTAATGGAACCCCCTACGGTTCCTACTAGAGAGGATTTCATACATTTCGCGGTGAGGAATTTATCTCTACCAGTTTAGTGCTTCCTTTCCATTTAGTGTCCATGTAAACGCGGGTTAATGCAATTTTCTCCTTGGCACTTTGCACTTTGTGCATATTCACATAGTATTTTACACCATCCACGTGCCACAACGGAGCGTTGAAACGGGTGACTCCTTGGACGTCTAGAATTTCTACCCTGACATTGAAGTTGCGAAATTATTGCCTGCACATCATCAATTTTGCGATTTATATTCGCAATTTCTCTACTTAAGATTCGTACATTATCTTGTTGCGTTAGTATGGTTTCTGCATCTGTTCTGCCTGATTACACCATAACTGAATCCGCTTTCACAGAATGTACCTGCGGTTGTTGCTGTTTATACTAACCGCCTAGTCCTCTGAGTTTATTTGGCTAATAATTATTTATTGTTTCAAATACCAGCAATGTCATTTTAAACCTGGAAGGTAGCTCAGCTGTAAAAATAGAATATACCACATCTCTATATATACTCAATACGGAAGCTTTCACACAAAGGCGTTTATTAAATTCTGATGATAGTCGACACTTCATTTGTTCTATACGTAATAATTCGAATATTGTGCCAACGTTCCAGGATGATATATATCTCTATTGAATTTTGGCCACCAATAATTCTTCTCCATAGGGTTTAATATTTTATAAGCTTTAAATTACATTTGGGTATCTCTGATCAAATTGAATGTTTTTAGGATTTATAGGATGGTACTTAAATATTAGTTTTGGTGCTCAGTACTGTCCTTCTTGTTGTGGATTTGACCGCATTTGTCTTGTGAGGTACCGATGGTAGCAATTGTAGGGCGGTAATATCTTGAATCCAGTACATTTCTAAGTTCACCGATTATTGGCTTTGATTGATGGGTTCTCACTTGTCTCTTCATTTTGAAACCCTCCATCAGCTGCTTGTCTGAAAATGACTGTGGATCAAGATTTTTCATTCTTTTTTCATTCTTCTTCATTTTTGCTACCTTACTTTTAGTCCCCTCTTCAGGTTTGACACCATATGCACAGGAAATAAAACACTATGTGGCAAATGTATTATCCTAATTGAAGACGTATCAGATCATATTTATTATAATTCATAAAATATTTTTCTGTCTACCCTAATATCCGGTTTTCCTATCTTATCTCTAATACTAATGTATACACATACTTATCCAGGTCACCCCTTCCCCGCACACAACAAACTATATACACATATGTGTACTCGACTAAAGTGACGGATCATTTCTTGATTAGCGCGTCGCCGTATTTTGTAGAGGCTCCACTTCTATTAGTTAATGGAAATCTCATAGACGCCAAATCTTATTCAGTCTTATAACACCTTTGTGAGTCTGATAAATCGGTATTAGCTTTCACATCTATTAAGTTCATGCCTACAAAATCTTAAGCTAAATTGCCAGTGTCCTTGTACTTAAGATTAGCTTCCACGTTATTCAAAATTAAATATATATTTAATTAATTTAGTAATAGGGGACTGTGTACTTCTTACGTAACAATACACCCGAGTCAATAACCTGGAGGGAATTTAGACGCGAAAAACGTAATTATTAAAATATTTGTTCCTGAACGTTCCCAATATGCACGATTCAAAACACAAATTAGTAGTAGGATTATATTATGCAGATCATGATCTGTAAAACCGAAATAGAAAATAAAATCTCAAATGCAGCTTGCTAGAAAAAGTCACGCCAGAACAATTCACAAGTATATATACAGCAAAATATTTAAACAAAGAATGTTCTAGAAATTAAACGAATATTTCTTTTCGAATAATATTCGTTTCAATCAAACACAGTGGTTTGAATTTATCAATAATAATAATCAAATAATATGTTTTCAACATGTAGGTCTTCATTATAAACAAATACTTGAATGAGATAGCAAATTATATTCAACATTTAGACAGATGTCGTCCATTTTCGGCGCTTGGAAAGTTTTATTCGCAATTGCCGCGGCCCAGGCTCCAACCAGGAAAGATGCGAATTTAGTATTTAATCTATTGCAATTCCAAGGCATCACGCTTTGTGCTGTTTTCAGCAGTACACCCATTTATATTATTTATTTTTCCTTTCTCCCGTCAGTGTATGTAACTGACAGTAGTCTTGCTATGTTGTTTATCAGGTAAAATACCATAATATTGGTATTTAGGTCAAGCTTGTAAGATTGATTAAAGAAAGCTCTTCTTTACATACTGCCCTCATTTCCGTAGAGAAGATAGTTGGCGGAAGCCTGAATGTGCAAAGGAATATCAAGAGATAGATTGACGTAAAATGGAGGACATGGCAATCAATATGTTGAAGAACACAATAAATCAAGTTGATTGAATGTGTGGCGAAACCTAAAGGCTGAAAAGCTAAACGATTCGCTTGATAAATTAAGAAAAGATGATTTTTAAAATGTACTCGGTTAACGCAAGTGTAAATGTAAATTCGAGTTTTGTAAATTACGTCAAACAACGTT